>CM077189.1:29979265-30121765 GCA_039654105.1 Coreius guichenoti | reverse complement strand
AGCAGACATCAAAACAATCCTTTGATCTGCAGCCTAGTTTCCAGAGCAGCGGCTGGGCTCCTGTTGTAAATAACTTGTATAAATCTGTACCGTTTGCCTTCAGGTAATTTCACGAAAGTGCCAGGAATTCGTAAGGAAGCACTTCAGATCAGATAAAAGGCGTATCAATTATTTAGCGGCAGTGAGTGAGCGTTTGGAGCTCGTACTACACGTTCACACGTGGCTAATGATCAAGTTATTAGCGTCTGCGAAGGGTAAAAACACGGCGGCTTACGTACCTCCGGCAGCCCGGGCAGGTCCGGTGGCAGTGAAACGCATTGTCGAGCGTCATACAAAAGAGGCTTAAGGAATCTGAATGCAGGGAAGCTATGCAACTTGCTGACTAACTTTGTCCTCTGTTTTGATGGAGAACACAATGGAAAACGCTGTCCATTCAAATCAGGCAGGGGAACAGAGGGGGCCGTGTGCCTGACTACCATCAGTGCCCTGATAACAGCTCTGAGGGCACAGCCGCACTGGCACTGGGCGACACCACACCACTCATGCCCAACAGAACAACTTTTGTGCCGTTGTCATCCTCCAGAAGTTTGTCTTCTTCTGCAACTAGTTCCCCCCCACCCCCCAGCGCCTGCAAACTTGTACAGTTGTGCTTTTGATTCCAACAGCTGCCGTTCTCCAGCTTCTGCTTCCGCTCGATTATAAGGGATATAGAGGGCCTGTTGTCTGTTGAAATGTACTTTTTGAACTCACATCGAAAATTAAGCTTAATTTGACCTTTACTGTGATCTTTGATGCATGTCTGATCATTTCAACAAGTCCATTTACAAAGCATTCATCATTAGTTTGTAAACATGACGTAAAAAATTAAACCCACAATTTCCCTTGTTTAATCAGCTTAAAATGTTAACCATCAAAAGATAAACTTTGTAGTTTAGAACCAGATGAAGTTTTGATTTGACTTATAATAATAAAAATAATTTCGGTCACACTTTAGATTAGGGTCCAATTTTCACTATTAACTACGACTTTTGCCTCAATAAACTCCTAATTACTGCTTATTAATAGTTAGTAAGGTAGTTGTTAAGTTTAGGTATTGGGTGATTAAGGGATGTAGAATATGGTCATGCAGAATAAGCCATTAATATGTGCTTTATAAGTACTAATAAACAGCCAATATCCTAGTAATATGCATGATAATAAGCAACTAGTTAATAGCAAGAATTGAACCCTAAAATAAAGTGTTACCATAATTTATTATAACAATACCAGTACTTTTGACCATTATGCAAGTAAAAATTATTTACAGTATTCATGGGTTCATGCAGGCCATAAATGATCTTTAACATTTTAGTAACACCATTACACTACCGTTCATTTGGGGTCAGAATGTAATTATTACTTTTATTCAGCAAAGATGCATTAAATTGATCAAAAGTAACAGTAAAGACTTTTACATTTGTTACAATTTTTTTTAATAAATGGTGTTCCATTTATAAAATGTTTCCAACATTGATAATAATAATAAATGTTTCTTGAGCAGCAAATCATCATATTAGAATGATTCCTGAAGGATCATGTGACACTGAAGACTGGAGTAATGATGCTGAAAATTCAGCTTTGATCACAGGAATCAATTACATTTAAAAAAAAATCTATTTTAAATTGTAATAATATTTCACAATATTAATATTTTACTGTATTTTGGATCAAATAAATGCAGCCTTGGTGAGAATCAGAGACTTAAAAAAAAAAAAAAAAAAAAAAAAAAAAAAATACATCCCCAAATTTTTGAAAGGTATAGTATTATTAAAATACTCATGGTTACATGATGCCAAAACTGTAAACTACTGTCTAAAGGACTCATAATTGTATATTCGCCTACTGTACTAATACTCAGTTCCTACAAGTTATTATTAGTTATTTCAAATCATAACTTTCTCACCAAAAGTCACAGTACAGAATAAAAATAAACTGAATTCAGGTCATAGCATAGCAAGCTTAAACCCCAAAGCATCTTCTATGCAAATGCATCATGACACACCACACAGGAAAAGACAAAATAATGCTCAGGATAAAGTAATACTAATAAAAGAAGGGGGAGAGAGGAGACCGGAATCCATCTGATCATTTCTGCAGTTGTATAAATGTAGGAGATGAGAACGCTGGTCTGGGCGCTGTGCATATGCATCGCGGGGCTAAATTGTGAAATGACAGATAGAGATTCTGGGTGTGATAGTGTGGAATGACTAACTAATAAGAAGGATGCGTCGGTCTGTTAGCGGAGAGAGGCATTAGCACTCTGGCTGTCAATCAAATCGTGGGATGCGGGGGCTGGGTTTGGGTGGGCTGGTCTGGTCTGGGGTGTGGGGGGGGGGGGGGGTGTCTAAACAATTATCATTTGCACAAAGACCAGAATTGTCAAGATCACACTCATTTTGACACTCTCAAACAAGCTGACTGATAAGAAAACGTTTATGTTTTCTGAAATAAGAAAACATGAGTTCTTACCTTATAAAAGTCGCAGTCAGAGTGCTCGTATGGTTGCCAGGT
The DNA here is from genome assembly GCA_039654105.1 of Coreius guichenoti. NCBI lineage: Eukaryota > Metazoa > Chordata > Actinopteri > Cypriniformes > Gobionidae > Coreius > Coreius guichenoti. Next base: position 30,119,215 of record CM077189.1, on the reverse strand, counting down.
ATTTGCTAGGTGATCTAAAGGTTTCTTGGACTACATATACAGCTTCTTCAGCACAAGTATATGCGATTTTCTTCGCCATTTTATCGTCCACCTGGTTGAAAATCATAATTTTAGTCGCTTTGAAAAGTAATAACCTACTTTTCCTCAACAAGCCGCATTATTTCATTTACTTCCACAACATAAACGGTAGGGGATGAGATATGCACTGAAGTTTAAAACTTAGGGCTTGTCCAAATCTAGAACCCTATGTATTAGTCTTGCCAAAAATCACAAACTAAGAGACTTCCTATAGGCAACTGGTTGGACTTCCTGTCCAGTATTGGTAACACTTTATTTTACAGTGTCCTTGTTACATATGTTACATGTACTTACCATAGTAATAACAGAAAATTATGCATAATTACATGCAACTAACCCTAACCCTAATCCTACCCTAACCCTTACACTGTAACAATGACACCGTAAAATAAAGTGTAACCCAGTGGGGTTTTTTTGGGGGAGTACATTGTTTGGAAAATGTAATCCAAAATTGTGGTTAGGACTTAAAATAAAAAGCACATTTTGTCCAAATCCCCCAAATTACCTTATTTACTATATTAACATACATTCCTGGTCTTTTTGTGAGAAATTTTGAGGAAAAATCGAATTGTTTGATTGAAATGAAACCACTTGCTCTGCCTTAGAAACAACTTTTCTTTAAGCTGAAACAGGTTTAAAGAAATAGTTGAACAATTAACTCTTTCCCCACCAGCATTTTTTTTTTTAAAGTGGCCAGCCACCGCCAGCATTTTTTATCATTTTCATGGCCCCCTGAATATTTTGTTGTATGGATATCTGAACATGCAACATATCAAAAGAAAGAACAGAGTCTCTGCTTTTAAACAAAATAAAATGGTTTTATTCTAGCTTGAATGTTGGTAATTTTCATAAAAAAGCAACATTTTGAGCAAAAAGCTGAGAAAAACACATTTTTGTCAAAGACTATGTCCGGATCGGATTCAGAACGATTATCAAAACAAAGATGGAGTAGATCGAGTCCATCACAGCTTCACAGTCCTATAGCTCATCCTGGGTCGACATTTCATTCAGTAACATTAGGCAGTTTTGACATTGCTGTTTTGATGATCGCGTTATTTTACATATGCATCAGCTTGCACATGCTATCGCTTGTTTCTGCTTCTTCTTCACGTCTTTTGATCAGGAGATTCTGTACTCTTTTATAGTACGCCCCTACTGTATAACAGTGAAAACACCAAAAGCCGGAAATTTCCGTCAATGGCGGGGAAGCGTTGTCTCATAAATGACGGAAATGTCCAGGAAAAGAGTTAACAAGACAATTTAGTTTCATAATTGCATCTAATGTCAAAATGATCGCCCATTAATTTGTCTCTGCAGCGAAAGTTGAAATGCAAATCGGGTTTTTGTACACAATCCCTTTGGCCTTAATTGTGGTGGCGGTTTTAGCATGGTGTGTGACGAAAGTTGTCATCGCTTGCATCCGCGTCTCTCTGAGCAGAACAGAAACAGCAAGAAGTTCTAACAAGAAACAGTGTGCCAGGTGGCGAACTGGCTGTACCAACACAACGCACAATCTGTCCGCTTCTACATCCAAAGCACTAGCAGCTGCCATCAACAGCCCCACACTCACACTCTCTCTCGCACTCACACACACACACACACCCCTAAAACATGTTTGCTTCCTCCACTGCTCTCATGTGACTGATAAAGCCACAGGTCGGGTCTTTACCACTTTTTAAGGGTTTGTAATATTAAAGAAGCATTTTTTAAAAACTACACTTTTGTGTTTAGGCCTCACTTTTTAGCGAACAACAATGTGCTTTCACGCTGGAAAGATCTGCTAATCCAAAAGAGATTTTTCTGGGTAAATGTTGGTAAAATATAATCCAAAACTGTGACCACAAATTTAGAGATTACACTAAAAATACACATGTTTAACTTCCTTAATACACATTCATGTATTGTGAATGATTTATATCTGTTTCACTCGAAAATATGTAATTTTACATAAGTAATATGTGCTGCGAATGCCTTTAAACATTTTTTGGAGTACATTGTTTGGAAAATGTAATCCAAAATTGTGCACATTTTGTCCAAGTCCCCAGAATTACCTTATTTACTATATTAAAGGATTAGTTCACTTTAATGAAAATTTCCTGATAATTTACTCACCCCCATCTCATCCAAGATGTTTGTGTCTTTCTTTCTTCAGTCGAAAAGAAATTAAGTTTTTGAGGAAAACATTCCAGGATTTTTCTTCACATAATGGACTTCAATTGCAACCAACGGGTTGAAGGTCCAAATCAATCAGTTTCAAAGGGCTTCGAAGGGCTTAAGAGGCTCTGCACGATCCCAGCTGAGGAACAGGGTCTTATCTAGCGAAACCATCTGTCATTTTCAAGAAAAAAATAAACATTTATATACTTTTTAACCTAAATTGCTCATCTTGCGCTGCTCCGCGACGTGCCACGGATTGCGCAATCACGTCGGAAAGGTCACGCTAGACGTAGGCGGAAGCACCACCCCAAGCGAACGTGCGAAGACTAATACAAACGCCCTTTACAAAAAAAACTCCATCTCTTTATAACTTCAAAATCGTCCAACATCGTTGTTTAACCTTTTTTTGCTAGAAGATGTTTGTATTAGTCTTCGCACAAGCGCTTTGTAAACACAGGGGCGGTACTTCTGCCTACGTCTAGCGTGACCTTTCCGACGTGATTGCGCAATCCGTGGTGTGTTGCAGAGCAGCGCAAGATGAGCAATTTAGGTTAAAAAGTATATACTTTTTTTTTTTTTTGAAAATGGCCGATGGTTTCACTAGATAAGACCCTATTCCTTAGCTGGGATCGTGCAGAGCCCTTCGAAGCCCTTTGAAACTGCATTGATTTGGACCTTCAACATTTTGGTTGCCATTGAAGTCCATTATATGGAGAAAAATCCTGAACTGTTTTCCTCAAAAAACTTAATTTCTTTTTCACTGAAGAAAGAAAGACATGAACATCTTGGATGGCATGGGGGTGAGTAAATTATCAGGAAATATTCATTTTGAAGTGAACTAATCCTTTAACACTAGGGGTGTAATGATATTCAAACCGAACCGAAAAACCGTGATACACCACCCACAGTAAGTACTCCGGTACTCTTACCGAATGCCCCCTGCTGCCCCGGCCCAGCCCTGGCCCATTGTTGAGGTTGATCTCACTTTACCCCATGTCACAAAACTCATTTTTCTTCCTTGACATTTGATTAAATAGCAATTAGGGGGTGTAACTACGTCTTATGTGTACACAACGAATACAGCGTTGTAACCACCATTAACCACCAAAAATCGCAATAAGCTCAGCGTTGTGTCACTTTCGATAAGAAACAAAGTTTCATCTTTCAAATTCTGTCCATTTGATCGCGAAATTCAAACAGTAAATGCCGTTTTGGCGCTTTTTAATGTGGCATGACAGATCACTATAGGCGCCTCAGTTCAAGCGGCAGCGCGGCGCGAGTGAACGCAATCATCTCTCCCTCTTTAATACTAGTTACAGAATAAACATGAATGAACATCTGAACTGAAGGTATGTTGAAAGATACAGTACAACTTACTGGAACGTATAACATATCTCGTGTAATCGCTCAATCAGTGTTTCAATGGCGGAAAGACGTCAATAAAACAGCTTGTAAACAATATAGCATTTCCCTCAGGCAGTTTCCACAGCTTGTTAGCTCGCTAGAGAAATGAACTCTGTTTACTTAACCAGTTAGTGATGTCATGATTATTTAATGTATGTTTAAAATATCTGTCATGCAAATGACAACCACTGTGTAAATGATTATATTTCAACAACGAATTGGAGTAAAACATATAATTAGATTTAGAAGTTAATGCAAAAACTGCCTTATGTGCATTTTACATGTTTGCATACAATTTGTTACTTGAGTGTTGATTATATCTAAAAATAAATAGCAACTGAATTTAGGCTCATATTTTGGGCTCTGTTGTTAGCATTTAATATTATAGCAAGGCTCCCTATATAGGCTAGTTTCTGCATTAGCAGAGGTCATTTTTTTCATCCTTAAGACACTTTTAATTATAATTAAATTCATTTAAAGACAGAGACACAATTTTTTCAGTAAAGCACTGTTTAATAAAAAATGTATGTTTTATGTTTAGTTTTCCCCTGCTGTACCGAACTGTACAGTACTGAACCGAACCGTGACTTCAAAACCGAGATACGTACCGAACTGACAGTTTTGTGTGCCGTTACACCCCTAATTAACACACATTCCTGGTCTTATTGTGGTCTTAATTCATTGGAGGGGAAAAAAAAAAAATCAAACTGTTAATCAAAATATAGCCACTTGCTCCACCTCAGAAACAACTTTTCTTTCGCCTAATGTCAGTAGATACAAAAGTCCCGCCCTACATTTTTGTCACTAAAAATTCCAGTTTTAATGTAAATGAGTCACATTAGAAAAATAAAATTGTTTGTGGGTGCCGTTTCATGTTTTTGGGGTACTTTTTTAATGCAATCCAAAATGCGGTTAGGACTTTGTACTTTTGTCCATATAAAATCCACGTCTCATTCTGTCCAAGTTCCACAAATTACATTATTTGCAATATTATGAGTCCTGGTCCTGGTAAAAATTTTGTCTTCACAATCTTTCATCAAAATGTAACAACTCAGAAACGACTTTCCTTTTCGGGTGATGTCACCAATCCCTCTTATTTTAAACCCCTCCCCCAACCACATTTTCACAATCCAGTTCATTCCAAATGTCTTGTCCTACACTTTTTTTTTTCCACTGAAATTTCTAGTTTCACATTAAATGCGTGTCACACTGTAAACCTGAATAAGTTGGCAAAAGTCAAAAAATTTGAGGTAATCAGTTACATCAAAAAATGTTAAGTTAAGAAATTCAAAGTTTAAGTAAGCAGAACTGGCAGATTTTTATTTTGTACTTGTATGTTTTAATTGCTCTTAACTTAAAAGATATGAGTATAAGCTAACTCAGACATTTAACTAAAAAATTATCATGTAATCTCAACTTAAATATTTTAGAAGTTAAAACTTGGCTAGCTTAAGAAGAATATTCAACATACCTGTGCTCAAACCAAGCTCATGCTCCACTTAACCCCCCAAAAAACATAACATAACAGAAACTCTTCTAAATTAGCATAGCTAAACATTAAATACTAATAAATCCCCCACTTAACATTAATCTTGCATTAAAAAACATTATATAACACTTAATTTTAGCCCGTGGCAAAGCATGCTGGGAATTAGAAATCCCAGCTCCGTTTCAGTTAAATTTAAGTTTGTCTAAATGAAAAGAAACAAGTTCATAAAACTCAAAACAGATTACTTAAAATGTGTCAGTTTTGTGAACTCAAAAGAAAAAGAAAGTTCTATATTATCATAAAAGTTAATTTAATTGAACTAATTTGTTTAAGTTTACCCAACTCAAACCATTAATTATTTTGAGCATTAGGTTTACAGTGCATTACAAAAAATTAAATTGTTTGCGTTCTGCGTTCCATGTTTTTTGGGCTACATTTTCTAAAAAAAAAAAAAAAAAAAAAAAAAAAAAAATGCAATCCAAAATAGCAGCAACTTTGTGCACCTCAAAATCCTCGTGAGCGCGTTTTGTCCACGAGTACAGAATTCTGTTTCCTGCCAAGGGTGATACACTGCATGTTAGCGAGGACAAAGCATGTCACTTAGGACATGTGCTTTTTGAAATTGCCTCTGCAATTTTTATTAAAGCACAACCAAGAACAACGATTGCTAGTATGCGTTTTAATCACATTTGCAAATTTTACACGTTTTCAATTAGAGAATTGAAAAGCCTGAAAATCTGTCGACATGTACAGATTAAACGACTGTAAAACGAGGGCGACTGGAGGTACGCATCCACCTCAGCGCTCATAAGCTTCCGCTGCAACTCGGCGGCTAAAAATAAAAACTTGGCAAAGTTGTGCACATCTCTTATTGGTCCTATAGTTTGATTTCACATTTAGCATGTGCGCCCCCCCCCCTCGCCTAAACGCGGCATTCTTCTCTTCCCGCCATACAATGAGACTTGAGTGACTCTGGCAGCAAGCTCTGGATCGCTGCTCCTCAATCCACCAGTGTATGTTATCAGCAGGTAAACAAGCTTTCCAACAAAGCCATAATGGAACTGCAAGCGGAATAAAGAGGCTCATCTCAAAAAAGCTATAGAGTCCATCAAAGCCAGTGTCATTCCTTCTGCACAGGCACTGCGGCTGCAAAAATGCGGGATGCTAGCGTCCATTTTGCTTCGCCAGATATCTGTACATTAGGTTATCTGTAACTAGTCAAAGAGCAGGAGAGATTAGGGCAAGGTCACTCTAATTTCTTTTTTCCTCTTTTGTTTGGAGATATATATACTACAACTCTTTATGGCTAAAAACATCTGCAATTTCCACTATGTTTACACATTATATACTTGGTCATCACGTATATAAATATAAAGATTATACTAAAAAGAAAAACTCTTTGGCTGCCAATCAAAATCGGGAGCTTTTTTCCAGAGTTTGATCAACTGAATCATCTGGTGTGGTGTGAATACATATTCTATTCTCTTCCATGGCACCAAATATCACGCTATATCCTACGGTCTGTCAATCTGGCTGGCACACACGCACACACACACACACACACACACACACACACAATGATCTTTGTCTGTGACATGAAAAGTATCTTAATATAAACTCTATTAATGCTGCATTTGAAATAGAACGTTTAACTTGCAAATGTATAAATATTTGTGGCACATATTGCAGCGTTTGACGAGCACGCTGTAATGATATTATTACACCTTCTGTCATCATGTGGACACAAGCCACGTTCACACAAGATGCAAAAGGTGAGAATCATGTGGCGTCTCTGGGACTAGCAGTGGTTCATCCTGTTGCGATGAACATATAACAACGCACTCGATGACTTTGAACTTCATTATACTTAAAATTATATGTATGATTAAAAAGTACCATGGTATTAGCATGCTGCTTTGTTTTTGATAATACTATGGTATTTTTGTAGTAGCTTACAATTTAAACACTATAAGGATAAAGTCAGTTGGTCATTTCTGCAAAACGACAGGAAAGATCCAAATGCAAAGAGAAGGGGTATCATCCTGAAGTGGTTTATTTTGCACATGAAATATTAATTTGAGTTCAAATTATTTTATAATCTTACCTGTATATTATCTTCAAGTTTCCACTAAAAGAAAAAATGGTCACACTTTAGATTAGGGTCCAGTTCTTATTATTAGCTAACTATTAACTACGACTTTTGCCTCAATAAACTCCTAATTACTGCTTATTAATAGTTAGTATGGTAGTTGTTACGTTTAAGTATTGGGTAGGATTAGAAATATAGAATATGGTCATGCAGAACAAGGCATTAATATGTGCCTTATAAGTACTAATAAACAGCCAATATCCTAGTAATATGCATGATAATAAGCAACTAATTAATAGTGAGAATTGGACCCTAAACTAAAGTGTTACAGAAAAAACATTGTCCATTGCAATGTACAAAATAATAGCCCAAGTAACAAGACGAACGCTGCAACAGTATTACATTTATATTAATACTGAAGTCATTTTTACTGCAGCCCATTGGCAGTTGAGTTTGTTTACAACAAGAGAGATACAAGAGTCACAAAAGTAGCGCCGATTTCAATTACCTGGAAAATGGGTTACAGCGCTAACCGCTGAATGTCACGATTGACCAATCAGAATCAAATATTCTAGAAACCGTTAAATTTGTCATTAAGAACCATAGTACCATGGTGTGTGTGTATATATATATATATATATATATATATTAGTGGTGGGAATCGCCAGCGGCCCCACGATACGATATTATCACGATACTTAAAAAAAAAAATGCAATATGCTGTAACATATTGCGATTTATTACCTTTTTTCAACTGCAAATGTCCCCAAACTGCAAACTTTGTCCACAAATATTTTTATCTAATAAGGTTCTCATTTTACATCTTCAAATCCACATCCCTTCCTTGTCAAATGTTTTCCTTCCTCATATTTTAGACACATTTTTAATAGAAATTGCATTTGTCAAATAAAAAATGTTGCGCACTCAATTCAATTTGTTTTTTCAATACATATAGTTAAGCATTTTTATAAAGAACAACCCTAACACCCTAATGAACAAGTTAAAGTTGACACTATTCAGTTATGAAATGTAATTATATGCCGAATCACATTTATATAATCATATTTCTATTATATTTATAGGAAAATACATAAAATCACCACGTTTAACTAACTCATAAACATGGACAGAGCGGTTTACGTTCAGAAATATGCGAGAATGCGCTTCCTGTACACACAGCTCACTCTGCACATGTGCGTGAGTAAGAGTGGTGCGCTGTTTGTGATATTACAGTCTGAAAGAAATATTTCAAATTATTATTATTATTTCCCGCGTTATAAGTGCGGAGCTTACGGTAAAATTTTGCACAATATGAGCTAAAATTCAGTCCCTGAAAATATCAATACCTGCCGTTCTTGTATCGATACAATATCCCCACATAAAATATCGCGATACTATGCTGTATCGATTTTTTCCCCCACCCCTAATATATATATATATGCATTTATAAGTGTCAAAAGTAATTTTGTCTAATTATTCATGATTTATTTGCAAATATACTGGTAACATTTCCATTAGTAGTAATGTTTATTTATTTTATGTATTATAATAAAAGGTCAGCTCGGTCATTTTCCATGTCAGAATACTTGCTTGTATCCCAGGTAGCTATGTAAAGACAACTATAGACCATTTGGACGTGTTTTGTGGGCGGAGCCTACCTGGTGGCAGAAAATGACAGTTCTGCAGTAGCAATCTATGAAAGCCACGTAATAAAACATTAAAAAGGTAATTTCGAGTTTGTATCTCATAATTTTGACATTTTCTCTCGCATTTCCGAGTGTATATCTCACAATTCTAAGAAGAAATATCAGAATGGCAAGATATAAACTCGATATTCTGTCTTTTTCCCCTCAGAATTGCGGGTTTATATCGCCGAATTTTGACTTTTTCCCCCTCAGAATTCTGATATCAACTCGCAATTGCAAGGAAAAAGTCAGAATTGTGAGATATGTTCAAATGTTACTTATATAAAACGTTATAGGTTTAAATATTATTTCATGCTGTAACTGTAAAGCTATTATGTCCCTATGAACTGCATATGTGAATATTATGTAGATCTATTCTTTACATCAAATCCATGCTTTAATAGTAGACTAATCATCGCCGGTTTCATCAGTCCAGTCTGTGGCTTGCAACCATAAATGTCTGCGTTTAGCTTCACGGATCGTCTTTCACGACGGTATTCATAAATATGAAGAATTGCATTCCGTTTCCGAAATCCAAAGCCTCCATTTTTCCCATTTTCCTCCACTTGTTACCACAGTTTTTCTGCCACCACAATGCACGTGCAGCTGCAAATGACGCAACTGGGACGTCTGCTCACAAATGGTCTATAAGCCATTTGTATCAGAGTTTACTCTTTGGGTCTAGCAAACATAAAACTGTATCAACCAATGACGGGAGTCTGGAGGCGGGACTATCTGCAAATCGACCAATGACAGATGTGGGGAGTGTTCAGGAAACTTGTTTGATAACAGGTTCATGATTTATTTTTGCAAAATGGAGCTATTAGCAGAAAAAAAAATAATTTTGTCTGAGATTTATTTGAAGTTTAGGATAATTATAGACATCTTAGTTTATTTAGATATAAATTACTGTGTGAGGACGGATTAATCGCACTCTTGTGTGGCACTAAAAGTCTGAAACATCATTTAAAGATGAAAAAAGGCTTTTGTATGGCTCTGATGCACAATTTAAGAGAAGTGAACATCCCATACCGTATGATCAAACAAACACCGGTTCTTTTTTCAATATCCCATGACATTTGCTCTTTAACATTTATCTCTTACCGGGGAATGTACAATCCTCCATCTTGAGTAGAGGCGAATGAAACATGTCTGTTTAATGATCGGTTTGAATGTGCGCAGCAATAAAATAATCTTTTGAGAGGCTGTATATTACAGAGCCAAAATCTGTTGCTCAATTTCCACACACAAAGAAGGAAATTTGATGGTATTATAGCTATTTCCAGGTCTCATCTCTTATGTAAAGAATAAATGTTGTTTAATTTCTTCATTTTGATGTGTTGACATACTGAGCCGAGATCATTTTCCACTCAAACCCCTAAAAGCTCCATCTCTATTATCGACTAGAAATTGGTGGGATATTAGTTGACAGCTGTTTTATGTAGTTTTGTAATAGGCGTTATTATAAGCATCAAGCTTTAAACAGGACAAGATTGCAGAAGTCAAACATCTCCTCTACTTTGACAGCAGAGTTGACAATTGGCATTTATCAAATGATGCTAATATTTTTATACTTAGTTCATTACTAAGATATATACACATATTAAATATAACCTAATCTCCTTTAAAGTCAATCAAATCAGACCCTATTTAATGTACTTAACACACTTCACCTGTATTAAAAAATTAAGAAATCTTTTCTTTATGGCTTCCCTACAACAATCTGTTATATAGAGACATTTTCCACATCCAATAATTTCCTGATCAGTAAAATCTATATTTTTATTTATGTTATGTACAGTTACACTTAAAAAAAATTAAAAGCCTTTTTTTAAGATTTACACAATTTAATTAATAGTAAAATTCCATCAAATTGAACTGAATAATCCTTACATATTTTAATTGAATAACTGAACTAATCAATTATTCAATTCAAATCTTAAAAAAGGCGTAACATTTTGAGTGTACTTCATAACTACATAACATCTTTTGTCAAAACAATTACAAAGCATCGATCACAATTCATATAATTGCAAATTTCTCCTGAAGTATTGCTGTCCAAACGTATTTGCATTACATAATGGCAAAAATATGTGCATTGACTTGCCATACATTTAATGTCAAAACACAGCAAATACACAGTTAGTCGAAACTGAGTTATGACTGTATTTATGTTTCATAGACTATGATCTGTCCTGTGACAAATAGCTCTGACTCAACTATGCTCAGATTTAGAGAAAACAGTATGACTGATATCAAATGAATCAAAATTCAATCAAAAACCGTTTTTCTCAGTTACAGTGTTTCTGTAGTTGCTGAGTTAGTTTAGATGATAACGCATCACATCGAGTCTTAATAAATCATAAAAGTCACTGGATCGGTCTAACCAATGTACTTGCCTTGGCATAGCGCTCCGACTCAGCTGTGGTGTTCACATCCTCTCGTCTGGTTTCCTGTTTCTGGATCTTTCCTATTATGCAGAACATTTTTACACTGTGAAAGATTATATGATCAATAAGTTGACAACATATGTTTTTACATTGCTTTAACTCATCATTAAAGTTATCACTCATCATGTATAATTAAGTTATACAAGATTCAACTAATTTTTTTAAGTCAGTTTAATGTAAAGTTGAAAATGACTTCAACATCCAAGTTGATTGTACTTAATTTAAGGCAGCAACTTTTAAAAATTAAACTGACAATATTAAAAGATGTGAGCAGTATCACTATAGTCACAATAGTGAGCAGAGGGGTGAATTTCAAATTCTTAATTTAACAATTACCTTTGGTTTGATGGGATGTTGTCATTTTTGCCCTGCATGGGTGCTTCATTTCTAAAATGAAAAACTCAATTTATTAAGAAATGTTCCAGGTGTTTCTACATTTTTACTTCTCTAATCAAGCAAAACATCTCGAAAACACTAATTTAATTAATAATAAATGTATAGTTTTTCCTGTGTCCTCATTCAGATCCTGTTTGACTTTATTAAAGAACAATACTTACAAAAGTCAGTCATTATACAACTGGAACTGACATCATTTTGAAGGGAAAACAACACCAAAAACATCATGGATTGAATGTATTGTGTATTGTAATAGACTACAACCAACAAAGCAAAACATTCACACTTTGAAACATTGCATACTGTTTGTTAATATTAAAGAAATATCAGCATTTCAAACATGGTTTGAAAATATAGGTAACAGCCTTTTATCTATAATTCATTATAAAGGTATTCATAATGCACATCATAATGCATTATATATTTTCATAAATAATTGTAACAAAAGTTAAAATGCATTATAATATTCACAGATTGCTTGTTACATCTAAAATTGGTTGTTTGTCATGTTTTAATGCATTATACTTTCAAAAGGTGTATTATAATGTGGTTACAATTATTCATGAGACCGCATTATAAGATGCATTACAAGGCATAATTAAAAATACTTTTATAATGCATTATACATAAAGGCTTAAAGTGTGACCAAAATATCAAAACTAATGTTATTCTATTATAAGTTATTTCTATTTAATAATCAATTATAATTAATAAAGCTGTTACCTGAGACAAAGCATATTTCAGAGACTACTGTACAATACTTCCTTACATATTCATTTTTTACTTGAATAGTTTAAAAAGTACAACCTATCCGTACAAATAAAAGTGACAACAAGAGCAAAAAAGAAGAAGAGAGAGATTCAAGGCCACCCACATTGTCATTGGACTGTTAATTCAGTATATTATCGGCTTTTTGGTGAAGCAAACACCGTTTGGAAGGATGTCACACCAGCGCCGAGCTCTAGTCGTGCCTAGCATGTCCCGGCTCCACAGTAGGGGGCTGTAAACATTTACACTGAGAGGCTGTCCATTCCACATGGTTCTCCTTCACCAGCAACCTCAGCATCTCGCGTTTAGTCATTCAGGCCTGTCCCGAGATACTACGAATCACACCATCAATTTATGAAAACGCCATCCAAATGTGACAGCCGACTTATGCTAAACGGAGAAAATAAAGCAAAACATTGCCGAAACACCCCTAGGCCCACATGGTACCGAAGGCTCGGCGGAGAGCTGCTATGCTCCCCGCTGTGAACTGGGAAAGTGATGTTGGTGCGCCGTGCTCCTCCAAGAGGGTAGTACCGTTCCCGGGCCCCTATCGAAGCCCCTTTTGAAGTCTGTTGCATGCGAGAGCGTGCCAACGCTAGCACACGACAGTAGCTAATGCCCCCACAAAAGCCAGCATTAGACAAGGACCGAGCTTAAAGACATCTAAGTTGGGAATAATTCCCTCAACCGACGTACCTCAGCACTGGTTTAATTTTAGACGGAATGCGTTGCGTAAGTGATAGACAATAGCAATAAAATGGATCCCATTAATTCCTGACGTGTATGGGCTTGTTTGCTATTCATTAGTTTAGTTGACACAATAGAGGCATAATTCTTTTAAAATCTTCCGTTCTGCTCAGTTGGAAGTGTTGCCAATGACTCAAGAGCATCAATAGGCGATGATTGCAAAACTTATGTAAACAAGTACTTACAATCATAGTGTTACGTGCATTTGCATAGGAGGAGAAATAGAATCGGGGGCATATTTTTGGGTCTATAATCTTTGAGTATATTTTCCAGTCAAAAAAAGGACCATACACAACTTCATCATTATGCACAACTACCGGAGAACGGATGTTGATCTTCAAGCACCAAGTGCAAAGCTTTATTGTACTTTGATTCAATAGATCAACAAAAAAGCCTTAAGATACATGCATCTCTTCCCTAAAGGTATGGCAAATAAAACATTAAAATAAATGAAAACAATAAAAAGAAAACTACACGCACACAATCTAGTGGCAAACCAATTAAACGTGTCCCAAAAACGGACGCTGTGGGTAATGCAATCCACTGCGAGGAGTTTGGGATCAAACCTTTATTGTTTTGAAAATCCTAAACTCTTTTACAATACAGTCATTTTTTTGTTACTGGTGTGATCTGATGAATAATATACAATGTTGTTGTTAAATTCAATAAAGACACACATTCACAAACATGAAATATTACTTTCTATATTTCAACATCCTACAACAGAGGGAAGATATGTGCTGCTTTGCTTTTGATGCTTGTTTTCGACAGCACAAACGCCTCCCTTTTGTATCGACAAAAGCATCGTCTTTTTTCCGAAAGTGCATCTGAAGGATTGCGAGGCCTCTGCGCCAGGGAGTCCAAATGTACGTCATAATAATAAACAGGCGGGTCATAATGTGCTGTGAGTAACAATCAGCAGGTTTTTACCGATACCTCTGACTACAACGCATATCCAGACGAGTAAATTAAAGAAAATATTATCTATATGCATGCCATGACCATTCCTCTGATAACATTTACAATAAATTTATATTTTCATAACCTTCTGAAGTAAGTAAGCTGACTGTGATAGTGCTCCCCCCACCCCCGACCATAATATTAATGATGAACTAATATGTAACATCCAAATACATTTTGTTCATTTTACAGACTTCTTGTGATAGCTTTGGAGCCATCGCACGTGAGGGCAATGCCCAGATAAAGTTAGAATCATTTGGTCCACATTTACAAATCCTCTGCATATAAAAAAATGAGATAAAACGGTTTGCAACAGAGGCAAAAAATAAAAAGGGGTGAAATGGTTTTGTCTTCTGATGTTGACAAAAAAAAAAAAATGCGAGTTTGCTTAAAAAAAGCAATAAAAACATACTGCGCTTTTTACAATATGATAAATTTTTTACACGATTACACTTTCTTGTTCCATGGCACGGCCTTTACTCTGTAGAATTTGGTGCCGAGAGGAACTTTGAACCGGTTTTGGGCCTGGAGACAGACAATAACAAAAGAGACACGTTTAAAGTATGTATTAAAAAAAAAAAGAAAATTCACAAAAATCAATCAATCAATAAATATATAATTTAATATAAGTGCCTGCAGTAATGATAAGAGGCTGGTTTTGAAAACACAATGCAAAACAGAGTTAAATTAGTATCTGCAAATGTGTTAATTGTTTTAATATTTGCGTCTCAAATATAATCAATATTAACCAAAAACAGAGCAGAAAATTGCAGGAAATATGGGCTAATATTTTTTCATCAAGGAAGTTATATTATGAGAGTGCAATATTACCAAAATTAGTCAATTATTTGTAAAATAAAATCAAATTTAGAGCAGTTGCATAAATAATAGAATAATACCGGTTACCTTTTTGGCTTGGCAATATTCCTTCTCCATGACTTTTCCTAAAACCCATGGCCGTCTTGTTGCTCCTGTCGCTAAAAAAAAAAAAAAAAAAAAAAAAAAATTGTATTGTTGATATACGATATGAAAAAGGTGCTTTATGTAAAATACTACAACAAAACTTTATCAGGAATAAAATTTTTCCTCTGTCATCATTCATGTCAAACATAAATTCAACTGGAACGTTTAAAAAAACACTTGCAATGACACATATTTAAATAATTATTAAATAATAATAAATAAGTTAACATACTTGTGGAAGAGCAATGAAAGAATATGGTAAATGCAAAACCATCTTGTTTGAGCAAAATTGTTTCAAATATGTAAAATCGAATATATATAAAATCAACCTGTTCCTTCATTAAGTATTCCTGTCGTGTGTGTGACTGACCTGGTTTGAGGTCCAGTGCAGTGAGGGACTCTGAGTGCAGGAAATAAAGGGTGGGACCAACAGTGAAGAGAACGTAATTATCGTGCCTCTCGTCCAGGATTATGAGAACCAAGTCGCCCACCTGAAAACTACAAAAGGAGGGGTTTTCAAATGAGCTGGAGGGGTAAAATAGCGGTTCAGATCATTAGTGCTAATATCCAAGAATGCTTACTCTCGAATGGCGATTTTCTCAGAGTGCCGTGACGACACGGACGACATACTCTGTGACATCTGTAAAACAAAATTGTTTGGTTATGGTGAGATTTACACTAGTAAATGTTTGTGTGATGTTGCTTACATACACTCACTGCAATCACAAAATAAAACTGCATGCATTATGTTGCAAAAAAAAATCAATTTTGGTTAAATGCAATGTTGAATCCCATAAATGCTTCCAGTGCTTGTAGGACAGAGTTTGTGCCTAAAACAAATGTATGTGTGCCATCTAGTGGTAAGGAGTAGAACAGTCCATTAAATAGCATGCACTGGTAGTAAATATTTAAAACACACAATAGAAACAGAACAATGAGTATCTAAAATGCATTGTAACGTAGATAGATAATAAAGAAATGTGGGATTTAAACATGATTGTTTCATTTCGAGCTTGTTTGTAAATGAGCTGAAATTCAATTACACAGGCACATTTCAGAGTTGTTTTTCAGACTAAATTCATCTTGTGAATCTGCCCCGAGCTGTCAGAACGCTAAAGTGTGGGTTACGTGTCTCATAAGATGTGTCTCACGGCCAATAAGACGGCGATTGTAATTTTCCTAACGAGATTAAACCTATTTGGAGAAATAGTCCCAGGGGAAATGTAATTAATTTATATCAAAGAGTCTCATGTTTTAATTAACTGCTGATAATGTGTGAGTTGCACAGTATACAGTAATACCAGAATGTCTATAGTATTTTTCTTATAGACATAAAAAGATCTAATATAAAGAAAGATATGTATTTGTAATTTATTATAAGTATTTACGTTTTAGTTTTTTCTTCAAAATGACATGAACGTTCCTGTGTCAGTCGCGGACCTGCATTAATTGAGTGTGTATTGTTCTACTTACACTAATTACTGATTTTAATTGACCGTTCAAGTGGTCAATTATAAACTGAGATCAAGCACAAAGGACCCAAATCAAATGATCAATTTAAACGACGTTAAATGATGTTCTCATACAATTAACACATTTAGATGAAATATAAGAGCCAAAGCAAGCACACACACACTCACTCACTCACACATAAATAAAAATATATATATTTACCAATCTTTGACTAAGTCTTTTGTTCTCTTCCTCCTTCATATGTAAGGTCTGAAACACAAATAATATATTTAAGAAATGCAATGATTAAAGCTTATCAATAAAACATCTACATGTGAAAGTGAATTACCCTTTCCAAAATCAGTATGCGCTGTTTCTCTTCAGATAGCATAGAGTTGTCACTGAAACAAAATACACAAAGTAAATTTCACAAAATACACAGTTCACGAAGTCTTGAACTTGAACATTTTCTCAAAAGCAATAAAATGACAGAGCAGGCAACTTCATTACTGTGATAAGACCAAAAACAACATTTCTTGTTCATAAAAGGAAACTGCTGAAGATTCCTCACCTACAGCAACCGCTCGACTCACATCTCTCCTCTTCTATCTGATCTACTCTGCTTTCCTGTCTCAGATACATTCATTCAGCTCCTTTAAAAATAGGTCTACAAAACATGGTCTTGCCCCTCTCCTACAACATATCCTCCTTGCATACTTTTAAATAAATGTGAATGTTTTCTAACAATTGTTTGGTTAGTAATGTACACCGATAGCCTGCACTCCATTCAGTTGTTCCCAAATGTATTGACATACACATATATATATATATATATATATATATATATATATATATATATATATATAAAATATATATAGAACTG
This sequence comes from Coreius guichenoti, assembly GCA_039654105.1. NCBI lineage: Eukaryota > Metazoa > Chordata > Actinopteri > Cypriniformes > Gobionidae > Coreius > Coreius guichenoti. The sequence goes on along the minus strand of CM077189.1, from coordinate 30,101,694 downwards.
CCGTTCAAAAGTTTGGGATCGGTAAGATTTGTAATGTTTTTAAAATAAGTTTCTTCTCCTCACCAAGGCTGCATTTATTTAATTAAAAATACAAAAAAACAGTAATATTGTGAAATATTATTACAATTTAAAATAACTGTTTTCTGTTTGAATATATTCTAAAATGTAATTTATTCCTGTGCTCAAAGCTGAATTTTCAGCATCATTACTCCAGTGTTACATGATCCTTCAGAAATCATTCTAATATGATGATTTTCTGCTAAAAAAAACAGTTATTTTAAATTGTAGTAATATTTCAGAATATTACTGTTTGTTTTTTTATTTTTAAACAAGCAAATGCAGCCTTGGTGAGCACAAGAGACTTTTTTTAACATTAAAAACTTATATTACACACACTATATATATATATATATATATATATATATATATATATATATATATATATATATATATATATATATATATATATATATATATATATACACACACACACACACATACAGTATATATATTCTATTATACCTATTATAAATCTGCAAAAACAGACTGACTATAAAAACATCAAAAATCCTGTTCAAAACTAGCATCTAGCACACTTCACTTAACATATTTATAACATATTTTATAGACATTTCAGCACAAATGAACTGAGGAAAATGTTTTATTTTTTTTTGACGAGAAGCTGGAGTGTGTGTATTTTTGGAAATAATAAAAAGAAAATCAACTTTTCAACTGAGGAAAAAATGCATCTAAGCAAATCTTTGGCTTTGTTGCTACAAAAGAATGCAAAATCAAGTGTATTGTTAAAGCTTATTCAGCTTATAATGTTGTGCAGTATTTTTATCATTTTATTATATACTTTACAATGGTGTGGTTTGTTGTTTTACAGTATTGAATGCTGCTGAATGAGAGGCTGTGCCTAAAAATAGAAAAAACTATGAACAACAGTCCGTTGTACTGCTAGTATAAAATGAATAATTTCAAACCAACTTCTAGATAATTTTATTGCCATACACTCTGTGTGGTGTTGTAGCCAGTTTGTTAAAGTTAAGTGTGGTAGTTCAGTTTTTCAGGGTTCAGGGTTTATTATTTTAGCTCTAGTATGAATACATCAACACAGATGCTTACTGCACTGTCATCATGCTGGCCTCCACGGCCGACTCCACCCTCTCCTCATCTCTGAATGCAGCCATGGACGCCAGTCTTTCTGGGTCAAGGGTGGACGGCGACAGAACTTCTGTGTGGGCGGGGCCACAGGCGCCGTGAGTCTCCGTGATGACAGGGATGGGACTGGGCGGAAAGAAGGATGAAGAGACGAGGACGGTGCTTCGCAGACGGTTGAGTTCCTCCTCCATCTGTTTCTTCTCTTGAAGCATGGAGGCGCGGTCCTCGGAGAGTGTTTCGATCAGGCCTTCAGGGAAACAACAAAACACAGAGGGAAACGGTCATGAGAACATTTATTGGTCTCATTGACCATTTCTGTGCAGTTTGGTAACAGATCTTTGAAAAAAAACAAGTGGAAATTCTTCCAAAAGATATGATAAAAATAAAATGTTATACCTTTATCTTTCTCCTGTTGCTGCATCACGTTTTTGAGCTTCTCTGTGAGATCATTGATGATTTGCTCTTTCTTGAGTTTCTCCCGAGTCAGAACAGTATTGAAGTTCGTCTAGAAGTGAACGGCACATTGAAACAAGCTATTTTTAATATATTAAGGACAAAACATTATTAGGTCACAAAAAGTTACAGGGATCAACAATACTAATATATTCAGGCAGTTCAGATTTTTTGGTTTAGTTTTTTTACTTGTCCTGTCGATTTTCACTGACGCCAACACAAAAAGACATTTTCTATGTATGTTATTTGGGTTTTTTTATATGCCAGAAAAAAAATACATTTTTCTTTGCAAACAAATTACTAGTTTCTTAATTTTTAATAATAGCTGGAAAATATACAGCTATTATGCAAGCTCAAAGCAATTCAATTGAATTACGTAATTCAATGAAAGCTATATTAAATACACACTTTTTCCGGAAAACAGTGGCACACACAAGGCAAAACATTACTTTTATTTTGTATTTTATTTACTTGTAATTTTAATTACTTACCCAGACTTGTATTATTATTGATGTCAGCCAATTGAAGCTATTTGTATCATTATTAACTATGTCAGCACAATTTGAAACAACTACATTTTAATTTTTTATATTCAGTTTAAGGGCCAGATTTACTACCAGCTTGTACCAGCGCAAACCCTCTTTTGGCAAAAGACATGCAGTGAAAAATTAGCGCTGAAAAGGAGTGGACAGGGTTATTTTTGCAGCTGACCTTGTTGCATATGCATTTGTAGGAGTTTCCCTTTCAGACGCAAAATTTATGGGAGGAGAGTATTAAAATGAATCATGCAAGATTTACTAAGGTTTGCGCTTGTCAATGTACTGATGTTCACCATTACTTACCACCCAAAAAAAGCAAGTCTTAAACCAGACGCTAAATGGTAAATTGTGTTGGTCATAATGGAAATGATCCGGCTGCTTCTGTGTTCTTTAATTTGCGTGTTGTCATTAGATCACGCGCAGAGCTTTTCACGTTTTTTTTAATTGCGCTCTCACGCTAATTTGCCCTGTTTAGTAAATCTGGCCCTTAATTTGTTAAGTATAATAAGACATGTAAGATGTAGTTTCGCTAACTGGCCCAAAAACTCCCACATACTGGCTTTTGTAGCTAAAACTGTCATCAAGTAAGCAAAACTTTTTGGTTTGTCAGTAACTTAATTGCAATGAAAAAAGGCAACTTAGCAATTCAAATGGAGCTAAGAGCAAAATTCCGGTAGTTCAAATCTTCTTATTGCTAACCTGCTGTTCAGCAATGAGCGAGGTCTTCAGGTTCTGCATCTCCTCATTTTTTGTGCGTTCCAGGATCTCTAGTTTGGCCAAGAGCGATGCCCTCTCCTCGGTCCACTGGCCACTGTCTAGTGACAATGCAGCGCCGGCCTCCACACCAGCCTCAGTCTGCTCTACAGAAGCTGCCACTCTGAAACACAGAAGATGCATGAAAATCGATCCCATCGAACCTGGCTTTGCATTCATTACACTAAGAAGTCAATTAGTTGATGTTTCCTTCTAAAAAAATGACAATGCAAATTCAGAAGTAGAGCAAGTTTTTTCTTTACATCTTGTGCACCAAATCATTTATATGTATAAATGAAGTAAATGCATCAATTTTGTGTCTTTCTAGAGCTCTGAAGGTTGTTTCTTGCAGGGTTTGAACCTACAACCTTTCATTACTAGCCTAGACAATTATATTATAGAGTGCCATACCCACTTTTTCTAAAGTGTTTCTTGTTGGTCACCAGAATAAATAAATAAATAAATATTCAAAAACCTCCAATTTACTGGGATTGGTATAAGACTTGAACACAAATCTGTTTTCCGTTTTTAATGAATTCCTATTTTACTGGCACATGTAACAGGGTTATCATATTTCTTGCTAATTTCTACTTAAATGTTTTAAAGAAACAGTTTTTGTTCATTCTTTTTGAAGTGCTAATTATTCACTAGAGTGAATTAAATCAAAAAGAGTAATTGAATGCATGTTGCCAGTGTGTTTTCTGCTTTTAATTAATAGTGAAGTTAGAGGTAGAAGCTTTTATTTGAACGGACTAGAGCAGCATTGTTTCAGTGTCATTTCATTTGTCCTCGGCAGATGCTTTCCTTACACAAAATTGCAAGATTTATTGAGTTCTTCATAACCAAATCAACAAGAAAATGAAATTGTTATCAAAAGAACCAAGAGAAAAAACAAAACCATGTTAAAAACACGATTTTACATTTTTTTAAACAAAATGTGAGGGATATTGTGCTTGCCCAAGTAAAAAGAGCCCATCCAAAAATATTGGGGCCTAGACACACTACCGTTCAAAAGTTTGGGGTCATTAAGATTTGATCATTTTATTCAGAAAGGATGCATTAAATAGCTCAAAAGTGATTGTAAAGACCTTTATGATGTTACAAAAGATTTCCATTTCAAATAAATCAAAGAATCCTGAAAAAAGTATCACAGCTTCCAAAAAATATTAAGCAGCGCTGTTTTCAGCATTGATAATAATAATAAATTCAAGTTTCTTGAGCAGCAAATCAGCATATTAGAATGATTTCTGAAGACTGGAGTAATGAAGCTGAAAATTCTGCTTTGCCATCACAGGAATAAATAAATTAAAATAAAACAGTTCATTCAATATTACAAAGTTAATTCACAATATTACAGTTTTTGCAATATTTTTGATCAAATAAATGCAGCATAAGAGATGTCTTTCATAGTGTATTTCGCAGATTGCTCCTTCAAAGTAAGGCTAATAGATAAGTGAGGATAGATAATTGCCCATTTTATCATCCACCAGCCAAAAGTCTTTTCGCATGGGAAACTGAATAGCATACCTAACACACAAAATGGGCAGGACAGGTTGCACACCTAATATTATTAAATGTATCCAAAAATGAAAATTGTCATCATTTACGTAACCTCATGTTGTTACAAACCAGTATGACTTTCTTTCTTCTGGGGAACACAATATACTGAAAACTTATTAATCTATTTTTGTTTATATAATCAAAGTCAGTGGAGTCTGAAATATTGGACCTCATTGACTTCTGTTGTATGGACAAAAAAGACTAAAAAGAAATATCTTCTTTTGTGTTCCTCTAGAACAGGGGTAGGGAACGTTGATCCTGGAGACCCACTGCCCTGCAGAGTTTAGCTCCAACCCTGAAAAAAACTCTCACCTGTCTGTAACTTTAGTAATCCTGAAGACCTTGATTAGCTTGTTCAGGTGTGTCTGATTAGGGTTGGAGCTAAACTCTGCAGGGCAATGGCTCTCCAGTATCAAAGTTCCCTACCCCTGCTCTAGAAGAACTATTCCTTTAAGATCAGAGGTTTGCTGAAATCCCTAAACCCAAGTATAAGCAATATTACTAGTGATTAAACACCATTTATAATTTAACATCTATCCTTCTAGTAAACTGTGCTTTAAAATGGAATCTCAGAATGATTTTCTTAGAGAATGTCTGTTTCGGGACAAGATGGAAGCTTTTGATTTTACTTACATGTCAGTGGATTGTCTGTCTTTGAGCTGATTTTCAAGTAGTTCAATTTCTCCTAACAGTCTTGTCTCAATCTCCTCTTTTTGGAGTTGAAAGTCTATTAAGGCCTCTTGTAATGCAGCTTTGACTGCCTCCTCTTTCTCCTTCTCTGCCCTCTGCAGGGCCTCCTCCCTCTCCTGCTCCAGTCTTCCTGACAGTAGTGAGTTTTCCGCCTGCAGGTCTCCGATAACAGTCCGTTGGTCTTGCTCTTTCTCTTGAAAAGCCCTATGCGCATCCTGGTTTTCCCTCTGTAAGGCAGCAAGTTGGTCCTGGTGATCGTGCTGGATCTTCTGGACTCGTTCCTCGCAGCCTTTCTCCGCATCCTGTGACTTCTGCTTGAGCGCTGAAAACTCGTGGCGGAGCAGGGTGCTCTCTTCTTCGTGTCGATCAACGAGTTCAGAGATGCAGTGGTCCTTCTCCAACCTCATGAGCGCTCGGAGCTCAGCCAGGCCCACCTCGTAGTCTTCGTTCTTCTGCTGGAGTTGCTGGTTTAGCGTGTCGATCTGCATCTGCAAAGTTGTTGTTTGGGTAGTAAGCTCCGATTTCAAAACCTCTTCTTGGGTGCTTTTCGCCTCCTCATACTGGAGTCTCATGTCCTCCATTTCGGCCTCTTTAAGAGCCATCTCGACTTCCAGTTTGCAGCGGGCGTCCGCAAGTTCTGTAATGCGAGCCTCCAAGTCTTTTGAGCGTCCCTCACGCTCCTTGAGTTCGGCAGAATGGGAATCCATCAGATCTCTTAGCTTCACCAGGTTCTCCTGGACAAGTTTTTCAAGCGCACTTTCTTTTTCAAGTCTTAAAGATTGCAGCACTGCTTCATGTTGTTGGTTCAACCGTGTCTCCAGTTCTTGAAGGTGCAGCTTCTCTGCATTCTCCATCTCCTGTCTGATTTTCTGCTGGCCATGCTCGATTCCAAAGTGCAGGTTCTCCAGTTGCCGGGCAAGTTCGTCCTTGGACAGCAATGAAGCTTTCAGTTCTTCACTTTGCTTCAAGATCTTCTCCTCGAGGTCCTGCACAGTTTGCTTGTGAAGATTTTGCAGTTCTTGCATAGAACGTTCCCTCTCACTCTCCAGCTGTGATATTTCCTTCTCTTTGCGCTCCACAAGCCCCTCCAATTCCAGCATTGCTCTCTGGACATCTCTGACAATCTTCCGATTGCCTTCTAGCTCTTCCGTGAGAGTAAGTATCTGCTTTTCATGATCGTCCTTCAAACTCTGGAGATTGGATTGTTGCGTTTCTCTTAGTTCCTCCTCGTGACAGTATCTGACACTGTTGAGAGTGTTTCGGACCTCGATGGTCATAGTTTTCAGGGCGAATCCAAAGTCTCGTTGCTCCTTCAGAACAAGACCTCGAAAGTGGTAAAGGTCTTCTTTAACTTTCCTCAAATTGTTCTGGGATTCTTCTGCAGCAGAGCGATACCTGTCTGCTGATAGCTTAAGAGCTGCGATCTTTGAATTTTCCTTCTCAAGGGTAGTAGTGTCTTGGATACGCTTACTATCGATTGCATTTATGACGGAGGAGTAAAGAGACTCCACCATCATCTCTGGGCTTGTAGGATCACTGATGGGATTAGGTGACATCAAGTGCTCCTCAATAACAAACTCATTAACAGCTGACATGAAGTCTGACTCAGGACTTTCTGCCAATGAGTCCAAGTCCAAAGAGCCTTGCTGTAATACAGGATCCATATTGGGGTGCCCAATCGTTTCAAAGTCAAAGGTCTGGGCATCTATGCTGTCGGGTGATAGGTCCTCCAGGGGACCAGGAAGCGCCATGGGTTGGCAGTCCGGTGCTTTTAAACTGAGAGTGGACAAAGTTTTGATGGAGGTAGAGGTGACTGCAGTTGTGCTTTCAGATCTGGGTGTTAACGCAGTGGATCTTTGAGCACTCTGGCTACAGGAAATCTACAAGGCCAATGCAACAAGGTAAGATCATATGAAAATTCACATTGCTATAAAAGTGAAATTAGACTATATACTTTTTAAAGTTGCAACGTAATGCAAGTAGCAACAGATCTTTTCTTCCATACTGTGACATACATCCAAGTGAAAAAGAATATCAAGAATGGAAAAAAGGTGGGGAAGGTGGGGAATGTGCATTGCTTGTTGATTGGATGGAAGCAGATCTGAATGCAAGTTTGCAGTTGATTGTAAGAAAGGAAAGGGTTTAGGCAGAATAAATAATTGGACAAATCCAGCATATATCACCACAAAGAAGTCTGTCATTTCAGGTTGAGTTATGACATTCTGATTAAAAATTACTCAAAAAAATTAAACATAAACATTAATAAAATGCATTTAGTAAAAAGGGTAACACTTTAGTTTAGGATCCAATTCTCATTATTAACTAGTTTCGTATTAGCATGAATATTTCTAAGATACTGGCTGTTTATTCGTACTTATAACATACACATATTAATGCCTTGTTCTGCATTACCATATTCTACATTCCTAATCCTACCCAATACCTAAACTTAACAACTACCTTACTAACTATTAATAAGCAGTAATTAGAGTTCACTGAGGCAAAAGTCATAGTTAATAGTTAGTTAATAGTGAGAATTGGAACGTAATCTAAAGTGTGACCGAAAAAAGATATGTCAAATTTCATGCTGACTTTTAAGGTTGTACAACATCCAATATTTCAAACACTTCAGCAATAAAATTTAAATTATTGTGAACACAAAGCACCTTTTGTTCATTTAGTAGGTCAGTGATCGTTTGTGACATCTCGTCCACACTCTGCGCAGCCTGAACCAGCTGATGGAGAACCTCAACATGATGGTTAAGAGGCTCAAAGTCACACAATGTGGGGACCCTGATGAACAAAACAGGCATCAGACAAAGAACAACTGACAGACCATCATTTAAGAGTTTTTAGCCATGATTGAAAGGTCAATGGCTGCAAGAATGCAGGAAAGAACAGCAATTTGGCGTATTTAAACAAATATGGTTGTGAGAAGTTACGGTAGAGACATCAGTGTTGCGACTGAAACCGAATACAAGTCGTTTACCTGAGGTAAGGTTGAACCTCGGAAGGACAACAGGACTTGAGATACTGCAGGTCACTCAGGGAAATATCTGGAAGCTCAAAATCAAACTTTCGAGGCTTTCGAGTCTAAACACAAAAATAAAGAAAACACTCATTAATGCTAAAAGACCATGAAGGAATACTAAAAGATAAAAACACGTTCAAAGACTCACGCAAAACGAAGAGGGTGGCCAGGAGTCCAGTCCTCGAAACAACCGATTTCTGAGGAACGATTTTCCTAAAAGAAACAAAAGCAGTGTTTTCAAAGCAATTTCCTCAAATAATCTGACAATTAATGTGGACTTAGATGTCAGTGTTTGTTCTCAAACTAAAGGAAGCCATATAAAATACCTAAAATTAACTTACTGAAGAGCTTCCCAAAAGTTTCCCTTTTTGCTTTTTCTGCCTCATAGAGGTTTTTCCCATCTCTGACAAGAGCATTGGCCCACTGGAAGAAATGACGACAATGAAATGTGCAGAAATCTTATAAATCTAATAATAAAACATTATTATATCAGCTCATATTATTCACACTATATCTGGTCAACTTTGCTTAATCACTTTTATAACCCCATCTCTATAACAAAACATGCACTTAACATCCTTTCCACTGTTTCTTATAAACAACATGAATTGAAGTAGCTGACTCTTACTTGTCTGTAGTGTCCTATGAACATTTTGCGTCTGACCACCTCCACTACGGCGAGACAGTACATCTGTGGCACAGTGCTGAGTGCTTCCACCACCCGTACGCGCTCCAGCAGCTCTGTCAGCAGCCTCAGGAGAGCCTGCAGCTTCTCTCCATCCTGATCAGCATGAAGCATCACGTAGCAGCACCATCTGATGGAGGAGACACCACAGTGCAGCTAGGACATGCTTATAATTTATGTCATAAAAGCATCATAGCTTTATGGATTGAAAATTGCCAAAATCAAAGCCCAAACTATTTAATGTTCTGGCCCAATTGAAAACAAACTGTTTAATTGTACAGTCCACATAGAAGAAAAATGCTGCTCTTACTTGAGACGAACTTGAAGGTTGTTGGCGAGCTCCTGTTTGGCAGTGGTACACTTCTGCTTGATGTCAAGTAGCTTCCTGTGATTGGTCAGCATGATCATCAGCTGGTTGGCATGACTCAGACACAGGTCAGGCAGCACCGAGGTGTCCTTCAGGTTTTCAGCCCTCTTCTGATTGGCAAGAAATCCCTAGTGGAAGGCAAAGAAGAAGACATGAGGGAGAGAAGCTTCCTAAAAAACATCCACACTGCAATTTTTAAGTGTTTTGCACTGTGTTGCAATAGAGTCAAACATTAGAAACATTATTCTTTTGTCAATCTGTTACAATGTAATACAGCTTTATAACGAGGTTGTTACTGAAGGATGGGGCAGCACCAACGATATTAGACCTGGCAGTAAACCCACAACTCGCAAAAGAATAAGTGTTGTAACTTGTAACCTATTTCAAGGTTAATAAATCTTAAAGTTACAGTAGCAAAAGAGAGAGGGTGGAAAATGGTCATAAAAAACTAAGTGGACTTAAGGGAAAAAATCAAATGCACTAATGTGTAGAATATGTAGCCTAGGTTGCTTTTATAGACTATAAAAATGAGATCTGCTCACCTGAGCAAGTTCCTTCTGTTCATTAACCAGCTTTTTACAGCTTGCTATCATCTGGTCAAGTGCATACAATCTGTCCTCAAGACCTTTGATGGCCTTCATGTTCTGATTATCCAATTTGGTAATCGTCTCGCGGCATTCCGTTAGAAAGGGTTGGATAATCCGTGGATCGAGCTGGAAGCATAAAGAATGAATTAAACAAATGAAAATGAGTGATCATGGACAGTAAAATAGTTCATGGTTAGAGTCCTGTGAGTGTAATGATGATGATGATTACATTACATTACTGTTTAAAAGTTTGGGTTTGGTAAGATTTATTTAATGCTTTTGAAAGAAGTCTCTTATGCCCACCAAGGCTGCATTTATATAAAAAAAAAGGTAATATTGTGAAATATCATTACAATTTAAAAATTCTGTTAATATATTTTAAAATGTAATTTATTTCTGTGATGTGAAGCTGAATTTTCAGCATCATTACTCCAGTCTTCAGTGTCACATGATCCTTCAGAAATCATTCTAATATGCTGCTTAATATTCCTTATGGAAACCATGATACATTTTTTCCAGGATTCTTTGAACAAAGTTCAAAAGAACAGCATTTATTTGAAATAGAAACCTTTTGTAACATTATAAATGTCCTTATTGTCAGTTTTGATCAATGCATCCTTACCGAATAAAAGTATTTATAAAAAAAAAAAAAAGCAAACTTTTGTGAGAATGTGATATAGGAGTGATGTGTAATTCACCACAAATTACGCTGTTAAACACGATTATGCATTATTTAAGTTGAAATAACGCTGCCTAACGGCTTCAACAGAAGCGAATAATATTGAGCAACAACCTTGTAGCTCACAGTAGTCTTTAAATGTTTATAAGTTATCATTAAAGATCAATTTCCCTATGGAGTTTTTACTTCCTCTATTACAAGGTTTTTGTCGTCTTACTGATGTCCGACTCTGAATTTTTTGCATTACTCCATGTTTCTTTGTCGTGCAAGCAATGTAAAGCATTCCTAGCCACTAATAGCTGTGCTATCTCTACTAGGTGACACTTTTCTACCGTCACATGGGACATATCGTCATAAAGCACATGACTGGCTAGCTTGACAATAAAGGTTGTTGCAAGTTACTTCATGTTAGTACTAGTTTACAGACTAAAACATGAATTAGACTCATCTATTACTCACCCTGTTGATCGAGTCAAAACACTTCCTCACTACCGATTCCACATCATTAGGTCTGTCCTGAACGTTGATCCAATCCAACAGTGTGACATTGAAACAGGGTGTGGCTCCCCTCTCTGGAGACTCCTCCTCTTCCTGTAGAGCTGCTTTTAGACTACAGCTGCTCTTCAGTCTGTCCTGAGGAGATGAGGACGCCTGGGATGACGTTTCTCCTGAAGCAGAGACCGGCGAAGGTGTCTTTCGTTTCTTCTGGCCGTCAGCGGGACAGAGGATAGCGGACTGGGTGGATGTTTCTCCTACATCATCCTCATCCTCTTCATCTGTGGTTCTTGGGTGAGGGGAGCAGGACTTCTCCAAGCTTTCTCTGTAGCTGTGTCGAGTCAAACACTCTAGCAGTGGAATCTTCGCCATGACCGAGACAGCAGTGCCAAGCCTGACGAATTGACAAATGATATTAGAATTAGTGATCTATACATCTTTCTTCAAAAAATACACTACAGTTCAAAAGGCTGGGGTCAGTTTATTCAGTAAGAATGTATTAAATTGATCAAATGTGACAGTAAAGACATTTATAATGCTGCAAATCTCAAATAAATGCTGTTTATTTGAACTTTCAATTCATGAAAGAATGAAAGGGTTTTTACAAAAATATTAAGCCGTTCTCAATATTGATGATAATAAGAAATGTTTCTTGAGCACTTTCAAGACTGGAGTAATGATGCTGAAAGCTTTGATATCACAGGATTAAATTATTTTAAGTTAATAAGTTATTTTAAACCTTAATAATGTTTCACAATATTACTGTTTTTATTGTATTTTTGATCAAATAAATGCAGCCTAGACAAGCATAAGAGATTTTTCAAAAACAGATCTATACAATTTCGATACTAAGAACTTAAGAGGAGGTATAGCAGACAAAAACAAACTTAAAAATTAAAAAAGACAAAAAAAAACTATGCTGTTTTAAGAAAATATTTTTTATAAGATAAAAAGCTGGAGTCAAAGATTCACATACTTGGTGAGTTTTAATTTGATGTCTTCAAAATCCTGTTGGTAATTTGTGTAAGCAGTGTCGAATTTCAAGAGGAGTTTTTGATAGGACAAGGTGCAGTCGTCCAGGTTAGCCATGATGGCTGCCCATCCCTGGTGCTGAAGGTGTTCATCATGGACCAGACGCTCACAGAACGAGCAAAGCTTCTTGGCAACCTCAAACATTTCCTAGAAAAGGGCAAAATATCAGGCATTACGAGAGTCATTTGCATACAAATGGAACGAACACTTCCATGCAAGCCTCTGTCATTTACAAAATGGCTTTTTTACTTTGACTGTATTTGCATTTATTCTCTTTTAAATATAAGTAATGCCTAAACCTTAAATCCACACATCATTGATATAACATAGTGTGGATGAGCATAGATATGTAAAACCAGGTAAATCTAGGAAGACAGGGGATGGTCATTCGGTCAGAACAGAAGTGGGCCTGTACCACAGCCAGCTGAGTGCGGGAGGCGACGGTGTGAAAGACGGCAGGCATCATGAGTGACTCCTCCACCTTCAGCTCCATCTCATTCTCTATGGAGAAGGTCGTTTTGGGGATGGTTGGTGCTCGGTCGCACAGGATCATCTCTTTGTTGAACAAGAAGATTGGGTTGGTGTCCTGAGGCAGTGACAAAAATCAGCATTTAGACAACACATTATTCATGAACCTCAATATTTCACGGCCATTTTAAATATACTGAAAGCTATCAAAATAATACTTTTTTTTAATAATAATAAAAAAATTGTATGACACAATTATCATAATTTACAACTTTTATGGTGCTTTTGTGATTTTTGGATCTTGAAAGCATCAAACATTTTAGTAGTGTAATTTGTAGCAACGATTGAGCATTTTACTATATTATTCATAAATAATAACTAATATTACCGTTTTTTAGTGTGATTTTGTGTGTTACTCACCGTTCCGGCGCTGTAGCTACACACACGCCTCTCTGCCACCATACACTCCCCTCCATTGACCACCAGCACCTGGTGCTGGATTGCAATTTTATATTTGGCCTGAATGGCATGTTTAAGGTCCAAAACACTATAAAGAGCATGAAGCAAAACACATTAGGCTTTTAGTTATCTAGTAAAACAAAAAAGGACTTGATTTATAAACAAAACTGCAGACAAACAGATTATAGAGAAATGACTAATACTGACGATGGATTCCACTTATGTAATATAATAATAATTTACATTTGCACCTTAACCATCATAGCATTATACAGGTAATTACACTGGAATAATGTAATCAATATTTTGCATTAGTATCAACATAATATTATATTACACAGTATATCATTCAATATAATGCATTTTCTCAAATGCAAAATATATCAACATATGTAAATTGTTTAAATTCAGTCCATAAGACTTTCGTTCATCTTCGGGACACAAATGAAGATCTTTTTGATGAAATCTGAGAGATTTCTGTCCCTCTATTGACAGCTACCTCCACTTTGACGCTTCAAAACGTTCATAAAGATATCGTAGAACTAATCCATATGAATTGAGCGGTTTAGTCCAAATTTTCTAAAGAGACTCAATTGCGTTATATGATGAACAGATTTAATTGAGACTTTTACTCACATATAAACATTCATCAACGCACACATCAGAAATGGTAAACGGAAGCTCAAGCATACTTGCTTGATGTGCGAGAACCAATGAGGTTCATTCTCGTGTTACGCAGCACGTTTGAGCTTCAGCAAGAATCAATGAGGTTCATTCTCGTGTTACGCAGCACATTTGAGCTTCAGCAAGAACCAATGAGGTTCATTCTCGTGTTACGCAGCACGTTTGAGCTTCAGCAAGAACCAGTGAGGTTCATTCTCGTGTTACGCAGCACGTTTGAGCTTCCGCAAGAACCAATGAGGTTCATTCTCGTGTTACGCAGCACATTTGAGCTTCAGCAAGAACCAATGAGGTTCATTCTCATGTTACGCAGCACATTTGAGCTTCAGCAAGAACCAATGAGGTTCATTCTCGTGTTACGCAGCACATTTGAGCTTCCGCAAGAACCAATGAGGTTCATTCTCATGTTACGCAGCACATTTGAGCTTCAGCAAGAACCAGTGAGGTTCATTCTCGTGTTACGCAGCACGTTTGAGCTTCAGCAAGAACCAATGAGGTTCATTCTCATGTTACGCAGCACATTTGAGCTTCAGCAAGAACCAGTGAGGTTCATTCTCGTGTTACGCAGCACGTTTGAGCTTCCGCAAGAACCAATGAGGTTCATTCTCGTGTTACGCAGCACGTTTGAGCTTCAGCAAGAACCAATGAGGTTCATTCTCATGTTACGCAGCACGTTTGAGCTTCAGCAAGAACCAATGAGGTTCATTCTCGTGTTACGCAGCACGTTTGAGCTTCCGCAAGAACCAATGAGGTTCATTCTCGTGTTACGCAGCACATTTGAGCTTCAGCAAGAACCAATGAGGTTAATTCTCGTGTTACACAGCACGTTTGAGCTTCCGCAAGAACCAATGAGGTTCACTCTCATGTTACGCAGCACGTTTTAGCTTCCGCAAGAACCAATGAGGTTCATTCTCGTGTTACGCAGCACGTTTGAGCTTCCGCAAGAACCAATGAGGTTCATTCTCGTGTTACGCAGCACCTTTGAGCTTCAGCAAGAACCAATGAGGTTCATTCTCGTGTTACACAGCACGTTTGAGCTTCAGCAAGAACCAATGAGGTTCATTCTCGTGTTACGCAGCACGTTTGAGTTTCCGCAAGAACCAATGAGGTTCATTCTCGTGTTACGCAGCACATTTGAGCTTCAGCAAGAACCAATGAGGTTCATTCTCGTGTTACGCAGCACATTTGAGCTTCAGCAAGAACCAATGAGGTTCATTCTCGTGTTACGCAGCACATTTGAGATTCAGCAAGAACCAATGAGGTTCATTCTCGTGTTACGCAGCACATTTGAGCTTCAGCAAGAACCAATGAGGTTCATTCTCGTGTTACGCAGCACGTTTGAGATTCAGCAAGAACCAATGAGGTTCATTCTCGTGTTACACAGCACGTTTGAGCTTCCGCAAGAACCAATGAGGTTCATTCTCGTGTTACGCAGCACATTTGAGCTTCAGCAAGAACCAATGAGGTTCATTCTCGTGTTACGCAGCACGCTTGAGCTTCAGCAAGAACCAATGAGGTTCATTCTCATGTTACGCAGCACGTTTGAGCTTCAGCAAGAACCAATGAGGTTCGTTCTCGTGTTACGCAGCACGTTTGAGCTTCCGCAAGAACCAATGAGGTTCGTTCTCGTGTTACGCAGCACATTTGAGCTTCAGCAAGAACCAATGAGGTTCATTCTCGTGTTACGCAGCACATTTGAGCTTCAGCAAGAACCAATGAGGTTCATTCTCGTGTTACGCAGCACGTTTGAGCTTCAGCAAGAACCAATGAGGTTCATTCTCATGTTACGCAGCACGTTTGAGCTTCAGCAAGAACCAATGAGGTTCATTCTCGTGTTACGCAGCACGTTTGAGCTTCCGCAAGAACCAATGAGGTTCATTCTCGTGTTACGCAGCACGTTTGAGCTTCAGCAAGAACCAATGAGGTTCATTCTCGTGTTACACAGCACGTTTGAGCTTCAGCAAGAACCAATGAGGTTCATTCTCGTGTTACGCAGCACGTTTGAGCTTCCACAAGAACCAATGAGGTTCATTCTCGTGTTACGCAGCACATTTGAGCTTCAGCAAGAACCAATGAGGTTCATTCTCGTGTTACGCAGCACATTTGAGCTTCAGCAAGAACCAATGAGGTTCATTCTCGTGTTACGCAGCACGTTTGAGATTCAGCAAGAACCAATGAGGTTCATTCTCGTGTTACACAGCACGTTTGAGCTTCCGCAAGAACCAATGAGGTTCATTCTCGTGTTACGCAGCACGTTTGAGCTTCGGCAAGAACCAATGAGGTTCATTCTCGTGTTACACAGCACATTTGAGCTTCCGCAAGAACCAACGAGGTTCATTCTCGTGTTACGCAGCACATTTGAGCTTCAGCAAGAACCAATGAGGTTCATTCTCGTGTTACGCAGCACATTTGAGCTTCAGCAAGAACCAATGAGGTTAATTCTCGTGTTACACAGCACGTTTGAGCTTCTGCAAGAACCAATGAGGTTCATTCTCGTGTTACGCAGCACGTTTTAGCTTCCGCAAGAACCAATGAGGTTCATTCTCGTGTTACGCAGCACGTTTGAGCTTCCGCAAGAACCAATGAGGTTCATTCTCGTGTTACGCAGCACCTTTGAGCTTCAGCAAGAACCAATGAGGTTCATTCTCGTGTTACACAGCACGTTTGAGCTTCCGCAAGAACCAATGAGGTTCATTCTCGTGTTACACAGCATGTTTGATCTTCTGCAAGACCCAATGAGGTTCATTCTCGTGTTACGCAGCACGTTTGATCTTCTGCAAGAACCAATGAGGTTCATTCTCGTGTTACGCAGCACGTTTGAGCTTCCGCAAGAACCAATGAGGTTCATTCTCGTGTTACGCAGCACGTTTGAGCTTCTGCAAGAACCAATGAGGTTCATTCTCGTGTTACGCAGCACGTTTGAGCTTCAGCAAGAACCAATGAGGTTTGTTCTTACGCATCAAGCAAATTACGGTTAAGCTTCTGTTTATGTTCGCTGATCAATGTTTATATGTGAATTCCAAAAGCCTAAATCTGTTCATATAAAGCGATCCAGTCTCTTGAGAAAAATTGGAATAAACTGCCTGATTCATATGGATTAGTTTTCTTTTTATGAACTTTTTGAGTTGGTAGTTGCGTGGACTGTCAATAGAGGGACAGAAATCTCTCAGATTTCATTAAAAATATCTTCACTTGTCTTCCAAAGATGAACGAAAGTCTTACGGGTTTGGAACATGAGGGTGAGTAATTTTTGGGTGAACTATCCCTTTTATTATGTTAACATGTATAACCTTATTGTGAAGTGTTATTAACACAAATACTGTCAAGTAGAAACAAATTAGGGCTTAAACATTGACTGATTAACTTTTTCTTTTTTTTTTAAAAAAAAACATTAAAATCTCTTACGTTTGGACAGCAAGTTCAGTGTCAAACGTTAATGTGCTTCCGTTGTTGACTTGAAACACATACAGCTTCATGTTGAATTCCCCGCTGAGCCTGCCTCCAGCTTGATCTGTTCATCTAGTCAATTATGGCTGTCTGAGCGGAAATAAATACAATGCACACAATTCAAGATGAGTTACATCAGAACTCACAAGTGATGATGAAATATTTCTTGTTTGATGAAAACAACCTTTTAATTAACTAACCCCCGGTTTTCTCAGACATGGCTTAAACTAGACTAAAATGCATGTTTGAGCTGTTTTAACTTAAAAAAAAGACATATCTTAAAATATGTCAGTGCCATTGTTTTGTCTCAAGATGCACACCAGTAATGTTTTTTTTCGAAGGCACCTTTATTAAAGCTACTTAAAAGCTCTAATTGAACTAAGGCCTAATCCTGGCTTAATCTAAGCCCTGTCTGTGAAACCAGGCTTTACAATTATAATGCATAAAAAATACATACAATTTTTAATCAAAAACAGAGGCCTATAGCCTGTTAACTGTCAGTGTCCTGGTAGCGGGACACGTGGCATACTTTCACATATTTATTAATCATCATATTTGAAAGCTTAAACACTCAAAATTCATCCTATGGAAACCGTTTTGAAATTTGACATTGTGTGTGTAAATTTACTTTAAAACCTCTTAGCTGGCTCAATTTCTGTGATAATAAACTTCAAATTTGGATCACAACTTGGTTAGACACATGGCTTTGATTTTCTAGCAATTTTAGAATCTAAATAATTTTGTAAAATGCATATTTTCATATATAATATAAAACATGTTTAGTTCAATACATTTGCTTCACAGTAAACTATTTTACACTTGCTTTCACTTCAGCAATATTCTTTAGAAGGAGACTAACCTTAGGTCTGTATCCTAAAGCATTATGAAATACAAATATTTAAGTTCAGATACATACTTGATATACTGTATATAGATATAGATATACTGTATCTAGTACCTACGTGACTGTTTCGGTAGATAACAAGCTGGAAAACCCCCAGATAACTGACTAACCACAGTGATCAGGGATGTCATTTTATGCCGTGACAAACAAGAACGCTTTTCAGATTATTACATGAGCATTGTGTAAATCTCTAGGGTTGTTTGTACTCGATAATGTGGTTAGAGATGTAAAACTGCACACAGATCACCATGTGGCCCAAATATTCAGGCTGAGTCATGTTCAATGTGGGAAAACACCATCAACTCAAGCTAAAAGACCCTTTGTGCCCTAATTCCCCATGAACGGGTGTAAAACTTTGACAGGGCGCATTATAACAACAGTTATTATGGATACAGGGAATAAGGCGAGTCTACCAGGAATAGCACCTGGTTGGCATGCACCACATGGGTAACTAATGACATTTAATGAGGGAGTAAACAAGCTGAAAAAGTGCATAAAATGTTGTTTTGGGCAAATATATTGCGGACCACGATTTATATTAGTCTGTTTGTCACAACTTATTTGTCAATATTGATTGACAGCTTTAGCCTTCGGCGAGCAGTTGAAACCTTATCCTCAGAGTCAAAATATGACCTAAAACTGACTGTTTCCTTTAAAATACTCTGTTAACAAGCAAATAGGAGACTCCTGAAGGTTTCAAGTCTTTGTTTTGCTGTTTCAAAGGCCCTGGTTACTATTTAGGGAGAGTGACAGTTTGTCCAGATATCTCTTAAACATTCACCAAAACACCAAACCCTCATCGATATCACATTATATGAGATAACCCTTGACTAAACCCTGATTTCGACTAACTACACTTGGTTTTGTTTATATTATCTAGTTATAGTGGTGCCAAAATTCCGTATTAGTGACCCAAACAGCCTCAAATTATCCGGTTTTGTATTTTAAACTTCAACATCTACAATATAAAGAGCTAAATCTGTCTCAGATAGTCTTACCTGAGCTGTCTTCAGTCCATTCTCTGCATTAAAGCAGGTTAATAGGTTGTTTTTGGCTCAGATGTGGAGGTTTCTGTCAGCTAGAGGTTGAAGCTGTCGGGCTAACAGGCTAAAGCTCATCACTCCAAACACGGGCCTTTATTTTTAATTCCCATAAAACGCACAAATTCGTCCAGGATGAGATAGGATGAATTCATTAGTGTTTCATCTTTCAAGACATGTAGGTTAGGAGGGGTGGTAATAAGATATGAGTTTTGTCATAAAAAATTTTTCGCGCAGGGTTGTGTAAGGATCCGCTAATGCTGTTTCTCCTGCTGCTGTGTTTTGTTATTGTCGTCACTGCGCAGCGAGGTGCATTCTGGGAAGGGCAACGGTCAGCAGTAAAGCGCTGGTCTGGGAACAGATTACACGCCTGGCATATGGGTCTAACACTGTTGCTAGAATAACGAGAACGCTGATCTGAAATCAGCCGCTTCTAGCAACTGGATGGTGTAATGACAAGGTGTGGGAACAATTGGAACAATTTTTTGTTGCAATAACAAACTTATTTGTACTATTTTTCAAAAACAAAATAAAAAAAACTTTGGGACTCTATTATTAATAATATTAATTGGAAGACAGCTTGGTTAATCCCCTTTAAATATCGTATTAATAATAAAACTAAAGAAATACATTTTAAAATGTTGCATACCACTGTTAAATCATTAATTTCAAGATACTCTGATACTGATGATTTATGCTCTTTTTGTAAAAGTGAGAAAGAGTTGTTGACGCATTTGCTTTTCAAATGTAAAATTGTCCAAAATGTAAAATTTTGGAGGGAATTGGCAGAATTTATCTTTAATTTAGTAAAGATTAAATACTATTTTATATTAAAGGATATTATTGTATATTATGAAAACAATGTTAAGGTCTTGAATACATTGTTAATTTATTTATACTGCTGGCAAAATTTTATATACATAAACAAAAGTATGTAAATTCATCCCCAAGCTTTAAAGTGTTTATAGTGGAATTTGACTCTTTTATGTCTCTGAAAATGTTAAAAAAAAAAAAAAAAAATGTTAAAAAAAAAAAAAAAAAAAAAGTCAATAGCATGTTTAAAATATTATGATATAATTTTTGGATCCCCTGCCACCAATTAAAGCCACACATTGTTTTGTACTGTTATGCTTTGTTTGTTACTTGTTCTATATATATAATATTTTAGACTTTATTCATTATCAGTGTTGGGTGTAATGAATTACTGTAATTTACTTTTAATTTACTTTTTAAAATTACCTTTCCCTTGCAAAAGTAAAGTAAAGGATTACTTTTCTGTAATTTAATTACAATTACTTCTGATGTAATTGCATTAAATACTGTATAGACTATAGAATAATTCTATATTAACATCTAATGATAAGATGTATGTTTTTACTGTAACCTTCTCCCATTAAATACTTTGGTCAATTCAAGAATTATTTGTGCAATTTTATGTTATTTATTTGAAAGAATTACAGTTTTTCTCATAACAATAAGTTCAGATCTCTGAACAATTCGTTTCTTGTTCACATCAGATTAGAATTTATTATTGATTTAAGCAAATTGCATTTGTTTTGGCACGTATGAAAAAGAGTTTGCACAATAACTAAATGCACACGCACGTTAATAACACACTTGTTGATCAAAACTGATGAGTTTATTCTCAGTGAGACTGTCAAACTTTTCACAATTTATAGCCTAAACATTCTTTCATCGTGTGAGCCGTTAAGTGTTCAAAATCTGTCAGACATGTTATATTCCATAAATATTTATGACATGATGGAATGTTTGTTACAGTTTTTCTCAGTTGCTTTGGTGCATTTCTCGAATCATCCTTAAAATCTGCAAAAGAACGCTATCTCACGACCAATTCGTACGTATTTGTACTAGGTGGCTAATTCGTACGACCTCACACCACTCGTATGATTTGTATACTGCAGTGATGGGTAGGTTTAGGGGCGGGGTTTGAGGTTAGGTCATTCGTACGAAATCATACGAATTTACAAACTCGTCAAATACGTACGATTTAGCAAAAATCGTTCCAATTCGTACGACTTAGGTCGTACAGATTCGTACGAATTAGCCACCTCGTAAAATACGTACGAATTAACAGTAAGTTCATTTCTCGACACAATTCATACAAACAGCACTACACATTGGCTTACCTGCAAAATTGTGTAACTTGCTCAAAATCCTTAGTTCATCCCTCAAAAATAAATATTTATGTAAACGAGCATGAGTGAGTTTGTTATATGAGTGCCATCAAAATGACAAGTCCTTGTGTCATTGTTCACAAACAAGATAGTCAAAATGTTTAGCCACGTGATCAATATAACTTAAGTGTACACTGTCAGATTTTTCAGATGTAAACTATGGCTACGATTTTGATGACAGTGATAGAAACTGCACTTTTTCTGTACAAATGGACACATTACTGTATATGGGATATTGATCGCAAGAGACTGGACATGATTCACAGTTACGCTTTTACTTGTTGATCTGTCAACGAATTACTGTAAAATGTCATTGCCATATATAAATAAATGAAAAACCGAAAACTATATATACATACACTGTATACACCGATCAGGTTTTGACCGATTATGAGCACCTTCCTAATATTGTGTTGGTCCAACTTTTGCTGCCAAAACAGCACTGACCTGTCGAGGCATGGACTCCACTAGACCCCTGAAGGTGTGCTGTGATATCTGGCACCAAGATGTTAGCATCAGATCCTTTAAGTCCTGTAAGTTGCGAGGTGGGGCCTCCATGGATCGGATTTGTTTGTTCAGCACATCCCACAGATGCTTGATTGGATTGAGATCTGGGGAATTTAGAGGCCAAGTCAACACCTCAAACTCGTTGTTGTGCTCCTCAAACCATTCCTGAACCATTTTTGCTTTGTGGCAGGGCGCACTATCCTGCTGAAAGAGGCCACAGCCACCAGAGAATACTGTTTCCATGAAAGGGTGTACATGGTCGGCAACAATGCTTAGGTAGGTGCTACGTGTCAAAGTAGCATCTACATGGATGGCAGGACCCAAGGTTTCCCAGCAGAACATTGCCCACAGCATCACACTGCCTCCGCCGGCTTGCCTTCTACCCATAGTGCATCCTGGTGCCATGTGTTCCCCAGGTAAGCCACGCGCACACACCCGGCCATCCACGTGATGTAAAAGAAAACGTGATTCATCAGACCAGGCCACCTCCTTCCATTGCTCCGTGGTCCAGTTCTGATGCTCACGTGCCCATGTGCCCACAGCATGGGCACCCTGACTGGTCTGCGGCTATGCAGCCCCTTACGCAACAAACTGCGATGCACTGTGTATTCTGACACCTTTCTATCAGAACCAGCATTAACTTCTTGAGTATTTGAGCTACAGTAGCTCGTCTGTTTAATCGGACCACACGGGCCAGCCTTCGCTCCCCACGTGCATCAATAAGCCTATGACCCTGTGGCCGGTTCACTACTGTCCCTTCCTTGGATCACTTTTGATAGATGCTGACCACTGCAGACCGGGAACACCCCACAAGAGCTGCAGTGTTGGAGATGCTCTGACCCAGTCGTCTAGCCATCACAATTTGGCCTTTGTCAAACTCGCTCAAATCCTTACACTTGCCCATTTTTCCTGCTTCTAACACATCAACTTTGAGGACAAAATGTTCACTTGCTGCCTAATATATCCCACCCACTAACAGGTGCCGTGATGAAGAGATAATCAGTGTTATTCACTTCACCTGTCAGTGGTCATAATGTTATGCCTGATCGGTGTATATATATATGTGTGTGTGTGATATAGTATGCATCTGTATAAAGTTTATTTAGCCTATATACTGGAAGTGTAAAAATGCTACTGTATTATGAACATGTATACCGTATTAGAGTACACTGCACATTGATGAAATACATACCTGTTCTGTCTACGAAATGTTTGAATGATTGAGGAAAAGGTCGTTCTCCCAATGTTCGACTGCACCTTTAGACCCACTCCAGCCATTATAAGGTCATGATTCAGAACATGGTCCACAATAGTGGTTCTTATTTCATCAGAAATGTGACTACGTGATTTGCCTCTTTTACCTCTTCCTCTGTTTTGCCTCCATACTCTTCCAGCACACATCCTTACTTTTCTTCTCCCCAGCTGTTGATCCTGTTTGTTTCCTTGTTCTTCCATTACCAGAAATTGTAACACTGTGCTGTGCTCTGTCTATAAATGCTTTCCAATTGAACATTCATGACATGCATCTCTGAGCTATTTTAGAGAACTGGTTGATCACTGATCTAATGCTTTACATTCCCCTTCATTAGTGAAATTCAAGATTCACCTGCACAATTCATCAATTCAGGGCACATTTACAAAAACGTACAAACCCAATTCCAAAAAAGTTGGGACACTGTACAAATTGTGAATAAAAACAGAATGCAATGATGTGGAAGTTTCAAATTTCAATATTTTATTCAGAATACAACATAGATGACATATCAAATGTTTAAACTGAGAAAATGTATCATTTTAAGGGAAAAATAAGTTGATTTTAAATTTCAGGCCATGTTTACCACTGTGTGGCATCCCCTCTTCTTTTTATAACAGTCTGCAAACGTCTGGGGACTGAGGAGACAAGTTGCTCAAGTTTAGGAATAGGAATGTTGTCCCATTCTTGTCTAATACAGGCTTCTAGTTGCTCAACTGTCTTAGGTCTTCTTTTTCGCATCTTCCTCTTTATGATGCGCCAAATGTTTTCTATGGGTGAAAGATCTGGACTGCAGGCTGGCCATTTCAGTACCCGGATCCTTCTTCTACGCAGCCATGATGTTGTAATTGATGCAGTATGTGGTCTGGCATTGTCATGTTGGAAAATGCAAGGTCTTCCCTGAAAGAGATGACGTCTGGATGGGAGCATATGTTGTTCTAGAACTTGGATATACCTTTCAGCATTGATGGTGCCTTTCCAGATGTGTAAGCTGCCCATGCCACACGCACTCATGCAACCCCATACCATCAGAGATGCAGGCTTCTGAACTGAGCGCTGATAACAACTTGGGTTGTCCTTGTCCTCTTTAGTCCGGATGACATGGCGTCCCAGTTTTCCAAAAAGAACTTCAAATTTTGATTCGTCTGACCACAGAACAGTTTTCCACTTTGCCACAGTCCATTTTAAATGAGCCTTGGCCCAGAGAAAACGCCTGCGCTTCTGGATCATGTTTAGATATGGCTTCTTTTTTGACCTATAGAGTTTTAGCCGGCAACGGCGAATGGCACGGTGGATTGTGTTCTGGAAGTATTCCTGAGCCCATGTTGTGATTTCCATTACAGTAGCATTCCTGTATGTGATGCAGTGCCGTCTAAGGGCCCGAAGATCACGGGCATCCAGTATGGTTTTCCGGCCTTGACCCTTACGCACAGAGATTGTTCCAGATTCTCTGAATCTTTGGATGATATTATGCACTGTAGATGATGATAACGTCAAACTCTTTGCAATTTTTCTCTGAGAAACTCCTTTCAGATATTGCTCCACTATTTTTCGCCGCAGCACTGGGGGAATTGGTGATCCTCTGCCCATCTTGACTTCTGAGAGACACTGCCACTCTGAGAGGCTCTTTTTATACCCAATCATGTTGCCAATTGACCTAATAAGTTGCAAATTGGTCCTCCAGCTGTTCCTTATATGTACATTTAACTTTTCCGGCCTCTTATTGCTACCTGTCCCAACTTTTTTGGAATGTGTAGCTCTCATGAAATCCAAAATGAGCCAATATTTGGCATGACATTTCAAAATGTCTCACTTTCAACATTTGATATGTTATCTATATTCTATTGTGAATAAAATATAGGTTTATGAGATTTGTAAATTATTGCATTCCTTTTTTATTCACAATTTGTACAGTGTCACAACTTTTTTTGAATCGGGTTTGTAATAGAAATATATAGAAAATATACTTGACACATCATGATAACTAGCTCAACCATTTTGCAATGAATGGCTCATGCGATAAACTAATGACTATATGTTCTGAGGGGTAAGACTATTCAACAGAGAACCATATAATACATTTTGAGCAACATGACATTAGCAATTGATAATGTAAGAAACAGCAGACAATTGTACATAATCAACTGAATGAATGTACAATTGCAAAGCATTTGCAACTTCTTCAAAAGAATGAGAAACTGCTTTCATGATGTGCACAAGTGACTAGATGATGTGGAGGTTGAACAAGTAGTTTTGAGAATTTCATTTCTGATCTGAGAAATGTACCAAAGTGACTGAGAAAAACTGTAAACATCACCAAGTGCAATGCAAAGCGCCGGATGCAGTGGTGTAAAGCACGCCGCCACTGGACTCTAGAGCAGTGGAGACGTGTTCTCTGGAGTGACCAATCACACTTCTCTGTCTGGCAATCCGATGGACAAGTCTGGGTTTGGCGGTTGCGATGAGAACGGTACTTGCCTGACTGCATTCTGCCAAGTGTAAAGTTTGGTGGATGGGGGATTATGGTGTGGGGTTGTTTTTCAGGGGTTGGTCTTGGCCCCTTAGTTCCAGTGAAAGGAACTCTTAATGCTTCAGCATACCAAGACATTCTGGACAATTTTGTGGGAACAGTTTGGGGATGGCCCCTTCCTGTTCCAACATGACTGCGCACCAGTGCACAAAAACATGGATGAGCGAGTTTGGTGTGGAGGAACTTGACTGGCCTGCACAGAGTCCTGACCTCAACCCGATAGAACACCTTTGGGATGAATTAGAGCGGAGACTGCGAGCCAGGCCTTCTCGTCCAAAATCAGTGCCTGACCTCACAAATGCGCTTCTAGAAGAATGGTCAAAAATTCCCATAAACACATTCCTAAACCTTGTGGAAAGCCTTTCCAGAAGAGTTAAAGCTGTTATAGCTCTTTTTTTAATGCATCACACACTAGTTGACATACATACACACGAGTTTAACAATGAATGCAGGAAAAAACACAAACAAAAAAAAAAAAACAGGGTAAGCATGGCATGTGTGTGACAGCCAGGGGTAGGGAGTGTCTTGGGGGTGGGGCCTTGGCCCTTGTGCAGATGGCCCGTTGTAGCATGACATGGGTAGGGCCTAACTTATGCCATGGCCACAGAGGGATCAGAGGCAGCCTTTTAATACTTTATTATTAATAGTCTTATTATTATTACTACTATTATTATTATTTTTTGTTATTGTTATTATTAGTATTATTACTACTACTATTACTATATATTATTATTATTATTATTATATGTCCTCTTCCTTATCCTCCAACCTCCGCCTCATTCCTGATTAAATGAGTTTATTGTTATTGTATTCATTACAACTACCACTAATACTATTATTTTTATTATTTGTCATCTTCCTCATCCTCCAACCTCCCCCTCATTCCTGATCAAATTAATTTATTGTTATTATTGTTATTACTACTACTATTAATACTATTATTATTATTATTAGTCATCATCTCCATCCTCCAGCCTCCCCCTCATTCCTGATGAAATGCGTTCATTATTATTATTGTTGTTATTATCGCTATTACTATTATTATTGTTGTTTGTCATCTTCTTCATCTTCCACCCTCCAGTTTTTGATATTAATATTACTATTATTATCATCATGAATATTATTGTCATTATCATTTTTTTATTTTATTTATTTTTTTACCATTATTATGTCTGTTATACATATCTAGATGTTCCTTAGTTTGTGTACTTCCACTCCCACACACAGTTACACTTACATACACACACACACACACACACACACACACACACACACACACACACACACACACACACACAGTTGATAGTGGTATTCTCGATCTCTGTTATGTATCGTTGTGTGTACCTGTCTGCCTGTTACCTTTTGATTAAACTTTGATTTGCACTTGCACCAGAGCTCAGTGACGTCCCCAATGACGTCTCCTGTCCCCGTCCAGTGTTCCGTGACGTCTCTTGCCCGTGACGAGTGTCCAGTGAGGGCTTCAGCCCGCAACAAGTATCCCGTGAGGGCTCCAGCCCGCGATGAGAGTCCAGTGAGGGCTCCAGCCCGCGACGAGTGTCCCGTGAGGGCTCCAGCCTGCGACGAGAGTCCAGTGAAGACTCCAGCCCGCGACGAGTGTCCAGTGAGGGCTCCAGCCCGCGACGAGTGTCCCGAGAGGACTTCTTCCTCCGCCCAGAGTCCCGAGAGGACTTTGTCTCCCATCCAGAGTCCAGTGAAGGCATCAGCACCGCCAGAGCATCCTGGACTCCCACCCAGCCTCCCTCTCCCACCTCCTTCCATCTACACCTTATCCTCGCCTCCGCCACTTCCTGTCGACCCATCCGCTCACCCTCAGTTCACCATCGGAGAGGTGTGCTCGCCGTGGGTCCGCCAGTCGTCAAATACATCATGGCGGGTGGATCCACGGTTTCCGCCTCTGGCCTCCACGACCAGGACTCCACCTCAGCCCATCGAGCCATTAGCACTACCCTGGCTCTTACCTCCCTCAGCTCCACTGTGGCCCATCAGTCCACCAGCTACGCCGGTCTCCCTCGCCCCTCCGATGTTGCCTTGGTCATTCGTCGACCCACCCTCGCCTCGGGATTACATTCCTCTGGCTTCACCTCATCCCTTCGTCCCTCTGGCTCGGTTGGGCTCCTCACTCCCTCCAGCTCCATCTTGGGCCTCGGTCGCTCCAGCTCCACCGTGGCCTTCTGGATCCCCGCCGGCGCTTCAGTCGCCAGAGCCGTGGGCATCGCCAGGCCCCGCCGGATCTTCAGTGTCGCCGTGGCTCATCGGCTCTACAGCAACTGGCCTCCACTGGCACCTGCTCCGCCTCCGTCAGTCGGCCCCATGAAGTCATCGGTCCTTTCTCCTCCATGGTTCCTCCCTCCGTCAGCTCCGCCCTGGTTCTTCCTGTCTCCTCCTTGGTTCCTCCCTTCGTCAGCTCCGCCCTGGTCCCTCCTGTGTCTTTGGTCGACCCTTCACCTGCACATCGTCCTCATCCAAAGCCTCCTCAGGTCCCCCTTCAGCAGCTCTCTTCATCCTGTTACGGCGTGAGGTCGCGCCTTGTTGGAGGGGGCGTAATGTCATAGCTATGTTCTGTTTTGTTCATAGACTTTCAGTGTGTTTTCATTTGTCACGTTTCTTTGTTCAGTTTCCCGCCACTCATCTGTCCCCATGATTACCCTCGTTAGTTTAGTTCTGTTCAGCTGTGTCTTGTCAATTAACTCGTGTCTGTTTGCTATTTAGTTCTCCCCTTTCTCTCAGTCCTGGTCCGATCTCCATTATGTATCGTTGTGTGTACCTGTTTGCCTGTTACCTTTTGATTAAACTTCGATTTGCACTTGATTCCTCTACCGTCGCCTTCCTGCCTACACACCCGTGACAAATAAAGGGTTGGAAAGGGTGGGCCAACTCCCATATTAAACCCTACGGATTAAGAATGGGATGTCATTAAAGTTCATGTGCATGTAAAGGCAGATGTCCCAAAACTTTTGGCAATATAATGTATATCTTAATCATTACAACAAAGATCGCTTCTTTCTCATTTCAGACTTTAGACTATTTAACTTGTCAGAAAGACATGAGGCTGAACATTAAGTCTAGAAATATTTAAGCATTTGGGCCTTTAGGTCTTTTGCTCCATGAAAGCTGAACCCATGGGATTATATTATATTCATGGCAAATCTGTCTGCCTTGTGCTTTAGGGGACTTCTTGGTTAAAACAGGATAGAAGCCATTTTGAGAGTGATGAGGACCCGTGAGCCATTGTTTTGTATTCTGCAGACCAAGAATGTGAACATTCATAATGTGAAATATTTGCTGGAATGTGTTTCCCGATATGCTTACACGCCATAGTGCAATCACCTTTATGTCTGATGATGTAAATGAATGTGTTATCAGCAACTGTCGGTACAAATTTCTGTGACCATGTGCTGTGCTGCACTGTAACACATGTAACTTGTGGTTAACCACTGTTCCTTTGCTATAGAGACATTATAGGTCAGGGCAGTTTATAAGTGTAACGGAATGCAAAGCACTTGAAGTAGGTAACAAATGCCTTGAAGGTTTGAGTGGCTGAAACTCAGTTACAGTTCACATCAGTTTCAAGTCACGTCAAGTTCTTGAAATTCCATTTCCTTAAGACACTTAGTTATAAAACAAGAAATTAACTGAAGAATGATCAGATGAAAACATGATTAATATGAAAAACAATATACATGCATTTTTCTGTACATTTATAATAATAACGAGAAATTTTTTTACAATAACTATAAAAGGACTTTGAATGTTGTCTCGGTAAAGAGACAGTCCACCCAAAAATGACAATTGTGTCATTATTTAATCATGACGTCCCAAACTCTGACTTTCTTTCTACTGTGGAACACAAAATAATAATGCTATGAAGAATGTTTTTGTCACAATATATAATGAAAATTATGTGTAGATCAAAATTACATTGAACCACATTGACTATCATTGTATAGACAAAATGAATGAATGGAATGAATGTAGAGTAAATTATATACAGAATTTAAATTTTAGAGTGAACTAACCTTTAAGTTTAAATAGATAGACGGACGGACGGACGGAGGAACGGCCGGACAGATAGATAGATAGATAGATAGATAGATAGATAGATAGATAGATAGATAGATAGATAGATAGATAGATAGATAGATAGATAGATAGATAGATAGATAGATAGATAGACGAACGGAGGAACGGACGGACAGATAGACAGATAGATAGATAGATAGATAGATAGATAGATAGATAGATAGATAGATAGATAGATAGATAGATAGATAGATAGATAGATAGATAGATAGATAGATAGATAGATAGATAGATAGATAGATAGATGAACGGAGGAACGGACGGACAGATAGATAGATAGATAGATAGATAGATAGATAGATAGATAGATAGATAGATAGATAGATAGATAGATAGATGAACGGAGGAACGGACGGACAGATAGATAGATAGATAGATAGATAGATAGATAGATAGATAGATAGATAGATAGATAGATAGATAGATAGATAGACGAACGGAGGAACGGACAGACAGGTAGATAGATAGATAGATAGATAGATAGATAGATAGATAGATAGATAGATAGATAGATAGATAGATAGATAGATAGATAGATAGATAGATAGATAGATAAAATGACAGACAGAATGATAGATAGATAGATAGATAGATAGATAGATAGATAGATAGATAGATAGATAGATAGATAGATAGATAGATAGATAGATAGATAGATAGATAGATAAAATGACAGACAGAATGATAGATAGATAGATAGATAGATAGATAGATAGATAGATAGATAGATAGATAGATAGATAGATAGATAGATAGATAGATAAAATGACAGACAGAATGATAGATAGATAGATAGATAGATAGATAGATAGATAGATAGATAGATAGATAGATAGATAGATAGATAGATAGATAGATAGATAGATAGATAGATAGATAGATAGATAGATAGATAGATAGATGATAAAATGACAGACAGAATGACAGATAGATAGATAGATAGATTGGGACACTGTACAAATTGTGAATAAAAAAGGAATGCAATAATTTACAAATCTCATAAACTTATATTTTATTCACAATAGAATATAGATAACATATCAAATGTTGAAAGTGAGACATTTTGAAATCTCATGCCAAATATTGGCTCATTTTGGATTTCATGAGAGCTACACATTCCAAAAAAGTTGGGACAGGTAGCAATAAGAGGCCGGAAAAGTTAAATGTACATATAAGGAACAGCTGGAGGACCAATTTGCAACTTATTAGGTCAATTGGCAACATGATTGGGTATAAAAAGAGCCTCTCAGAGTGGCAGTGTCTCTGAGAAGTCAAGATGGGCAGAGGATCACCAATTCCCCCAATGCTGCGGCGAAAAATAGTGGAGCAATATCAGAAAGGAGTTTCTTAGAGAAAAATTGCAAAGAGTTTGAAGTTATCATCATCTACAGTGCATAATATCATCCAAAGATTCAGAGAATCTGGAACAATCTCTGTGCGTAAGGGTCAAGGCCGGAAAACCATACTGGATGCCCGTGATCTTCGGGCCCTTAGACGGCACTGCATCACATACAGGAATGCTACTGTAATGGAAATCACAACATGGGCTCAGGAATACTTCCAGAAAACATTGTCGGTGAACACAATCCACCGTGCCATTCGCCGTTGCCGGCTAAAACTCTATAGGTCCAAAAAGAAGCCATATCTAAACATGATCCAGGAGCACAGGCGTTTTCTCTGGGCCAAGGCTCATTTAAAATGGACTGTGGCAAAGTAGAAAACTGTTCTGTGGTCAGATGAATCAAAATTTGAAGTTCTTTTTGGAAAACTGGGACGCCATGTCATCCGGACTAAAGAGGACAAGGACAACCCAAGTTGTTATCAGCGCTCAGTTCAGAAGCCTGCATCTCTGATGGTATGGGGTTGCATGAGTGTGTGTGGCATGGGCAGCTTACACATCTGGAAAGGCACCATCAATGCTGAAAGGTATATCCAAGTTCTAGAACAACATATGCTCCCATCCAGACGTCGTCTCTTTCAGGGAAGACCTTGCATTTTCCAACATGACAATGCCAGACCACATACTGCATCAATTACAACATCATGGCTGCGTAGAAGAAGGATCCGGGTACTGAAATGGCCAGCCTGCAGTCCAGATCTTTCACCCATAGAAAACATTTGGCGCATCATAAAGAGGAAGATGCGACAAAGAAGACCTAAGACAGTTGAGCAACTAGAAGCCTGTATTAGACAAGAATGGGACAACATTCCTATTCCTAAACTTGAGCAACTTGTCTCCTCAGTCCCCAGACGTTTGCAGACTGTTATAAAAAGAAGAGGGGATGCCACACAGTGGTAAACATGGCCTTGTCCCAACTTTTTTGAGATGTGTTGATGCCATGAAATTTAAAGTCAACTTATTTTTCCCTTAAAATGATACATTTTCTCAGTTTAAACATTTGATATGTCATCTATGTTGTATTCTGAATAAAATATTGAAATTTGAAACTTCCACATCATTGCATTCTGTTTTTATTCACAATTTGTACAGTGTCCCAACTTTTTTGGAATCGGGTTTGTAGATAGATAGACGGACGGAGGAACGGATGGACAGGTAGATAGAGTCTTACATGTTTAAAAACTTTGAAAATAAATAATGCATGATAAAAGTAAGCAATCAATTCCTTTAGGTTGTTGTGCTGTGCAAATATGAGAGTTTGGAGATTTAATATTTGCACAGAACTTCTCTATTGCATTATCAAAAAACATTTAAATGCAATCTGGAGGTGGATATATCATTGCAAAATAGATATAAGGAAACCCAAATAAACTGACACACAGTGCTGAACTAATTTCAAAAGCAATACTGTTGAATTAAGTTGCTGGATTTGACAGACAAATAATACAACCCTGATAAATTATACCAAACACACATATGTTCCTTAAAAAACAAAAGATGAAGGCCATTTTCGTAAGTAATGTCAACTAATACAGTAAATCTTTTATTCTCAGGCTATAGGTGCTAACCTGAAAACGAAAGTAGTACAAGTAAAACTCAGACAAGATGCTTTTTCAGCCTATAGAGGAACAGTGGTGATTCATTTATTGCGAGATAAATGTGTATGATTTTATCCATGAGGAGCAGAGGGCATTAAAACTGTGTGGGTCATGTGTACGTATTTCTTTGGCTGTGTTTTCTTATAATAGACTTCATGCGTTATAAATGGGCAGAACGTGTCTTACAGTTCCACATTTGACCAACAGATGGAGACACACTACTTTGAATCACTGAGCTGAGTCAGTTGCTCTCAGTGGAGCTTGCCAATCAAGCTCAGGATGGACAGATGTCTCTAATCAAGGATCGTACCATTTCTGGCTCTGCAAATCTCAAATCCCCGCCCTCAGTTGTATCTAAAGAGATTAATCTCAAATGTATTTCATAACTGGTACATTTGAATAAAGAATCAATTGGAAATTACCATAATCTTTCCCTCTGGAGTAACTCAATAACTATTAATAAGGGCTACTGGCTATAACTTATTTCCTGGGTGACCATTTAATGACAGTAAGAAGGGAGTTTAGGTCTTTTGATGAATTGCTTCATTTCAATATCTACATTATGGAGTTTATTAAGCTAAAAGATTGTCAAAACACTCAAAATTCTTCTCAGAGAACTTGATTTGAGTTCAAATAAGGCTGAAAAATGCTGAGTGCTTTATTGCTTGAATCTCAGAAGTGTTGCGTAACGTCTTGCATGATCAGTGTGATATCAGCATTTTGTATGGGACGTTAAAACGCTAAAAAGCCATAAGCAGTTTTTATCTAAAGGAAAGTGGGTCTAAGATTCAACTGCACTGAATCACCATTATCTTAGTTAATAAAGTTCAGTGAATTTTATTCTCACTAGATTCAAGTGGAAAATAATGTAATGCCGCAAGATTTCTCTCAAGATCAAAGTAAGGGTACATGATAAAATGGAATATGAATAAAGCCCACAGCAAATCTCATAAAGTTCAGATCTCTCCATCAAACACACATTGGCAAACTTACATGCATATAGAAATACACAGAGATGTTTGTGAATATTGCAGATTAATCAGGAAATTAACACACACACACACACACACACACTCTTGAATATAAGCTTTCCATTGACGTATGGTTTGTTAGGATAGGACAATATTTGGCTGAGATACAACTATTTGAAAATCTGAGGGTGCAAAAAAATCTGAATATTGAGAAAATCGCCTTTAAAGTTGTCCAAATGAAGTCAACACATAGTACTAATAATAATACATTTTTGATATATTTACGGTAGGAAATTTACAAAATATCTTCATGGAACATGATCTTTACTTAATATACTAATGATTTTTGGCATTAAAAATTTTTTTTATAATTTTGACCCATACAATGTATTGTTGGCTATTGCCACAAATATACCCGTGTGACTTAAGACTGGTTTTGTGGTCCAGGGACACATATATACATACAGTATAATTAGTATTACTAATATAGTATACTTAATTAAAATGTAATTTATTATATTATTATTAAATAAATATTATTATTATTATTGCTGCAAATTAATAATATTACAGTGTGTGCATTTAATATATTTTTTTCTGACTATATTAATTATATATCACACTATATTGTGCACTACACAAAATATTGTGTTTCTTTGCATATTTTTTTAGAATAATAATAATAACAATAATAATTAATAAGTAATAAATATATACAATTTTATATATATATATATATATTATTTTTGTATTATATATAAGTATATGTGTGTGTATTATATATTATATTATATATATTATATTATTATATTAGTATTACTAATATAGTATAATTAATTAAAATGTAGTTTATTATAATATTAATAAATAATTAATAATATTATTATTATTGCTGCAAATTAATAATATTATAATGTGTAAATTTTATATACACATTATATATATATATATTATATGCACTATTTTACATAATATACACTGAACAAAATTATAAACGCAACACTTTTGTTTTTGCCCCCATTTTTCATGAGCTGAACTCAAAGATCTAAGACTTTTTCTATGTACACAAAAGGCCTATTTCTCTCAAATATTGTTCACAAATCTGTCTAAATCTGTGTTAGTGAGCACTTCTCCTTTGCCGAGATAATCCATCCACCTCACAGGTGTGGCATATCAAGAAGCTGATTAGACAGCATGATTATTGCACAGGTGTGCCTTAGGCTGGCCACAATAAAAGGCCACTCTAAAATGTGCAGTTTTATCACACAGCACAATGCCTCAGATGTCGCAAGTTTTGAGGGAGCATGCAATTGGCATGCTGACTGCAGGAATGTCCACCAGAGCTGTTGCCCGTGAATTAAATGTTCATTTCTCTACCATAAGCCGTCTCCAGAGGCGTTTCAGAGAATTTGGCAGTACATCCAACCAGCCTCACAACCACAGACCACGTGTAACCACACCAGCCCAGGACCTCCACATTCAGCATCTTCACCTCCAAGATCGTCTGAGATCAGCCACCCGGACAGCTGCTGCAACAATCGGTTTGCATAACCAAAGAATTTCTGCACAAACTGTCAGAAACCGTCTCAGGGAAGCTCATTTGCATGCTCGTCGTCCTCATCGGGGTCTCAACCTGACTGCAGTTAGTCGTCGTAACTGACTTGAGTGGGCAAATGCTCACATTCGATGGCGTCTGGCACTTTGGAGAGGTGTTCTCTTCACGGATGAATCCCGGTTTTCACTGTACAGGGCAGATGGCAGACAGCGTGTATGGCGTCGTGTGGGTGAGCGGTTTGCTGATGTCAACGTTGTGGATCGAGTGGCCCATGGTGGTGGTGGGGTTATGGTATGGGCAGGCGTATGTTATGGACAACGAACACAGGTGCATTTTATTGATGGCATTTTGAATGCACAGAGATACCGTGACGAGATCCTGAGGCCCATTGTTGTGCCATTCATCCACAACCATCACCTCATGTTGCAGCATGATAATGCACGGCCCCATGTTGCAAGGATCTGTACACAATTCCTGGAAGCTGAAAACATCTGAGTTCTTGCATGGCCAGCATACTCACCGGACATGTCACCCATTGAGAATGTTTGGGATGCTCTGGATCGGCGTATACGACAGTGTGTTCCAGTTCCTGCCAATATCCAGCAACTTCGCACAGCCATTGAAGAGGAGTGGACCAACATTCCACAGGCCACAATCAACAACCTGATCAACTCTATGCGAAGGAGATGTGTTGCACTGCGTGAGGCAAATGGTGGTCACACCAGATACTGACTGGTTTTCGGACCCCCCCGGACCCCCACAATACAGTAAAACTGCACATTTTAGAGTGGCCTTTTATTGTGGCCAGCCTAAGGCACACCTGTGCAATAATCATGCTGTCTAATCAGCATCTTGATATGCCACACCTGTAAGGTGGATGGATTATCTCGGCAAAGGAGAAGTGCTCACTAACACAGATTTAGACAGATTTGTGAACAATATTTGAGAGAAATAGGCCTCTTTTGTACATAGAAAAAGTCTTAGATCTTTGAGCTCAGCTCATGTTGCGTTTATAATTTTGTTCAGTGTATATATATATATATATATATATATATATTATTTCATATATACATATAGACACATACTTATATTAACATAAATATATATATATATATAAAATACAAAAATAATATATACAAAATGTAATATATTTATTACTTGCTAAATTATTATTGTTATTATTCTAAAAAAAATATGCAAAGAAACACAATATTTTGTGTAGTGTACTATGTAGTGTAATATAATAAATATTCAGAAAATAACAGCATACGGATTTGGAACGATAAAAGGATGCGTAAACAATGTTGCATTGTTTTTGGGTGATCTTTTCTTCTAATAGTGATCTGTCAGAAAAACATCTTTCCAAACAGTTTTGACCCTCCTTTAGGAATTCTTTCATCTCTCGAGTGCCTGGTTGTCCTCTTTTGTTATGGTTTGTTCTGACACTA
Organism: Coreius guichenoti; assembly: GCA_039654105.1. Classification (NCBI taxonomy): domain Eukaryota; kingdom Metazoa; phylum Chordata; class Actinopteri; order Cypriniformes; family Gobionidae; genus Coreius; species Coreius guichenoti. The sequence continues at coordinate 30,065,104 of CM077189.1, read as the reverse complement.
AACCTTCCCATCACAGAAAACTTCCTGAATTTTTACATTCTCAAAAAAACATCACTTAGTATGATTTATAAGCTGTTTTCCTCATGGGGACCAAAAATGTCACATGGACAAGGATTTTGGATATTGCCATCTTTGTGGGGACATTTACCAGGACAACACACACACACACACACATATGGAAGACAAAACCTGCAAAAACAATAAATAAATATGCAAATAAATAAATAAACAAACAAATGAATAAATCCACAAAATTGTAGGCCTACATAAATAAATATATAAATAAATGTGCAAATAAATACATAAATTGACATATTCCTGCATAAATAAATACATGAATAATTAAATGTGCGTGGAGATAAATAATTAAATAAACAAAAAGAATGTTAAAGGAAATGCTAAACTGAAAGTTGTTTTGTTTCCCCCCCCCTTTTAACCATTTATTCGTTTTTGAATGTAGCTCAGTATTTATTTTTCCTTGGCCTAACATGCTAATGAGGAGGGAGTCAACAGCCATCAGCCAATGGTGGCATACAGACCGCCTTCTGACGTTTGATTGACACCTCCTCATTAGCATGTTGCACCAAGGAAAAATAAATACCGAGCTACATTCAAAAATGAATAAACGGTTAAAAGTAAAAAGGTCAACTTTCAGTTTATTTCCTTTAAAACATTTATTTATTCCCCCCAACATTCGTTTTATTTATTTATCTCCTCGCACATTTAATTATCTATATATTTATTTATGCAGGAATATGTGGATTTATGTATGTATTTATTTGCACATTTATTTATTTATATATATATAATTATGTAGAATTTTGTGGATTTGTTTATTTATTTGCGTATTTATTTATTTATTGTTTTTGCAGGTTTCGTCCTCCACACACACACACAGTATATACAATTCAATTCTCTCTGACTGAAGAAACAGTCAGCATGAAGGGTATCACAGCACAAACCTTGGGGAACTGAGATTGAGACAGAAATTGTGTCGATTCTAATCACATTACAAAATGACACCTAACAAGTGACTCAAAGGTGCCATTCAGCAAAACAGTGTGAGAAGAGATCTCCCCAAAGCCAGAGAAGAAATGATCAATACCGACAGTATTAGGTGGTTGAACTGCAACATCTCAGTTATTTACCCATCCAATTGAAAGCTTTAATATCAAAACATCACAAATGCAGTTTAAAAACAAACATTATATTCTTGGGATTATCCTAACAAAAAACATGGTCTCATGACCACACCAATAGCTACCATGTTATCTGGATATGTAGCATGGTAGAAGCTTATTCTATCATAAATATACAATGGTAAATGAATATAATCATTCAGAAATTATCTGATACCATGGTATCATCACAGTAGTTTAATGTAAGGGTGAATCTTGACAGAATAAATGCTAGAGAATGCCTTGATATTGCATTTAGAGTGGACAGAGCATCACGTCTTTATTTGCGGTAAACCCAACAATAAATGTGTCAAGCCTGAGATGTCATGTGTATTATAGGCCTACCTACTGTAAATTATGGTCTTTTGATATTGCTAAAGCTGTAACCCTCGATCAGAAAACGTAGTCACTGAATCTACTTGTTGTGTGTGTCTGTGGATGACTAAACAATTATAAGCATTAAACTGTCAAGCAAAATATCTGGTTACATAATAGGGTACTGAAGCATCACTCGATTTATACCAACACCACCCAAACATCCAATCGAATATCACTCCCCCATTTCAAGCAGTTACGTGATGTGTGACGTCGCAGTGGATGGTAGTGATGTCCGAATCGTTCTTCTGAACCGGATCTTTTGAATGATTCGACTCGCGAAGCGTTTGGAAATCACAGTATGCATGAGACTATGTTCAAGTGTAAAACCGGGAGACAGGAACAGTTATATATGTTATACTATATTTAACAATTAAAGTGATTCTAATTATAATATTGTTGTCGACAATAAACAAAACAATTTGAAACGAAAGCTCTGCGAATGAAAACAACGCTATGACGAGATAGAAACAGTAGCAGATTAAATGGACTGTTTGAATCAATTTGAACGAATTCAAATAAATTTAAATGGACTGCACATCTATTTTTAAATATATATCACCGTTTATACTGATTAAAGGTGCAGTCAGTCACACCTTTGCTAATTTCAATATCTTCTGACCAACAGAAAGCTTGGTTTGAAGTGACTTCTGTGTGAGCAGTGCTTCATACATCAATACGCTGTTAATAGACATTATTTTTTCCTGAAATGTCGCCAATGTGACCGCATCTTAACGTGTATAAATTATTTTACTGTACAAATTATTGAAAAATACCGCGTAGGGGGCTCTGGGAACATGTTTGAACAACAGCTCAAAAGAAAACGGTCATTCGACTCTTTGAACTGGTTCGCTGACCGAACCGATTCGCTAAAAGAATCGGACTTCCCACATCTAGTGGATGGAGGTGGGGGCCGGGGAGGGACTTCTTGGACCAAAAGAGGATTCAAACGTGTTTATGACTTTAGAGTAGAACCGTCGCATTCAGTCAGTCAATGGACTCGGGCGCATTGCGATAACCGGCCTCATTGTGTTCGCTTCAGGCTGGGAAGCAAAACAGAGAGAGATTCGGTCCAGAAGATCGCCCAAAACAAAGGTGTGTCCATCTGAAAGACTTTCATTGTCAAAAACGGAGAGGACACGCGCAAAAGAGCGAGATCGTCGCTGGGAACAATGATGCTGATTGAAGTTTTGGTATTATGAGCAAGGCGCGCGGATTTGTTGGAAACCCATTGATGCGTCACATATAGTTGTTATCATTCTTTATCAGATCAGAGTGTGCAGTGCGGATTCGTCGCGCGCTCTCCAAATCTTTCCAAACGCGGCATTTCTATTATTCCCGTGAGCGGTTCCTAAATCTACAACGATGAATTACCAATCGAGCGTCCCGGTTTCGGTGTCAGTGTCGGGGATCTCTCAGCAGTCCCAGCCCGCTATGCCCACCCCGGGAACGGTACCAACACCGGTGCCCGTTCCTCAGACGATTCCTCCTCAGTTCGGATCCGGATCGTCCGGGAGCTCCGGGGCGGGTCAGTTTGGCTCGGGAACCGTATCGGGCCCTGCAGCGCAGTCCGGCTCGTCGGGCTCCCAGTTCGTTTTGTCCAACTCAGCAGCCATCAGAGGCGAGATCCATCGGTTCGAGTCCGTCCACCCGAACATTTATGCAATATACGACCTGATCGAGCGCATTGATGACCTGGCCCTCCAGAACCAGATCCGCGAGCATGTGATCTCTATTGAAGGTAAGCACAAGGCCAGATTAATTGATGCCACAATGAAGCATTGTATTGTCTGTCAGTGTAAAGGCAAAAGCAGATGGTGCGTGAAAATTAGGGGACATAAATGAGTGTACATCCCTAATCATCCTAATTAGGGGCTACCGATAGCCGTGGACCACTTAATATGCAATGCAATATTTGAATAGAGTTGTGACATAATATGTCTTGGATGATGCATAAATGATACAGCTGATGTTGACACTTTGTTTAGTTGGATTGTTTGGGAATGAACCCAGATCTTGCATAACCATGAGCTTCCAAAACGCATCAGTGTGTTGTGAATGTAAATTAAATTGTGAAGCAAAGATTTGTGGCTCTCTACATTAATATTGACATGCCAGTCAGATGTGATTTTCACAGTAGATCTTAATGCAGATTTGATTGTTTCATTATCAGCAGCTCTTCTGGAAAAATGCTTCCCGAAGCACCTCTCATCCACTGTTTGTGCATCAGTCGTTCATTTGGGTGAAGTGAGTTTATCGAATGATTATGTCAAAGACACTGAGAATATTTACAACAGATCTGACCTGTTGGTTCCCATATAAATGGTTTTAAAGACAAGCTGATGGTGCATGCAAACTGGGAAATGTATCTATTACAGGCATCACAAATCATTTATCTACATTATGCTTAATTAAGGGGGCATTTTATAGCGATGGACCACCAAGTTGAATTCTGGTCACTAAATATGGAATAAAACATCTTAAAGTGCAATGCTTTTTTTTAGTTTAATGAAACATTGGCAGTTAAATTAGACGGAACACTAGCATTTGGAATTGGTTTCATGTGAATTATTGTTTGAGGAGCAGAGATCATCAAAAGATTTGTGGTGTTTTGTATTAATATTGACACACCAGTCGGATTTTCATAGCAGATCTTAATGCCGATGTGATTGTTTCATAATGAGAATCTCTTCTGCAAAACATTCGTCAGCATCAGTCGCTCATCTTGTATGAAGTGAGCTTTTAGGTTTATACACCTCATCAGATATATTGACTCTGACTCCCAATTTTTATACAGACCTGACCTCTTGACTCGCATATTAACGGTCAGGGTGAGAGTTCAGATTCGATGAGCTTTAGTCACAGGTTATTTAAATGCAAATCGAGCCCCTTGCTGCTATAGAGTCACAGCACTTCTAGAATTGCAGGGTATTACAAAACCCTCTCAAGCAGTCTTATTTTGTTATCATGGAGTTTCAATAGGTTAGAATGATCTATTTCTGTATTTCTCAAGCAGCTACGTATAGTATTTCTCAGGTAAATGCATCACGATTCCCTGCTGAAACACCATAAATGCGAACATTTATGTTCAAAGTTCATTGTGGAGATGATTGATTTATTGTGTTATCAATAGTGGTTTCACATAAGATGAGATGATTGTGAGTCTTAGATGTGGTTGTAACTGGTGAGCCAGTGAGCCGGTGAGATTTTCTGCAACTCTGAGTGTATTTTACCGCTGAGGGATGGCGATGGAGAAATTTCTGGATGAGCGGACACCCTTTCGAGGGGGCGACTAGGTTGACAGGAGTGGTGGAGTTTGCCTTTTCGCTATGTGGGTGCGAACAAGAGCCTGGGTTATGTGCAAGCTGATGATATGTTGATATGAAATGGTTGCAAAGAGCGAATCGATGGATAATTTTTTACAAATAATAGTCAATTATACAATATGGATTGTTTCATAGCTGCCAATAACAATCAATGATGCAAACTTCAAATATGAGACAAATTCAAATTCTGCTGTAAAGCAGCTTTACAAAGACAGTGTCATTATTCAGCTCAAGTCAGTTCAGTGTTGACTCACTTCAGTCCAGTCATCAATTATGAAACAAAGTCGATTCAGCTTTAAAGCCCCACTGAAGTGCCTTGAAACGCAGCATTATTCAATGTGTTGACGTAATTTCCTCTGAAACAGGAAGACAGGGCAGGACATGTCGAACAGCTCCTTCCCTTTTTTAAAAATAGCCAATAGCGTTTAGTTTATATCACAGCTCGATCAGAGCCACTGAGCTCGGTAAAGCCGCAGTTTCCTCCTAATCTCTAACCGTTTCTCCTCCTAATCTCCTCCATATCGCTTTAAAATACAGCATTCTGTCCAGAATTCAAATGTGTCCGATACGTTTTGTGGTCTGTGTCGACTCGCTCATATGATCCGCTCTGTGCTATCGTGTCTCTGGACCGGAGATGCGGCCGTTCGTGTGACACTAACGTGAAACCAGACTTCATTCGTCCCAATGGAAAGCATATTTACACTGTATGAATCGTTCCCTATCCTCTATATAGTGCGCTATGTGCCATTCACCATGTAGAAAATAGTAAATGTGTGAACAAGTGACCGATTTTAGCCGCAGCTTCAGCATCTATTTATAATGTAGGGGGCGGGGCTTCAGATTCTAGAGAGCATTTGATTGGACAGAAAATCTGATGAGAAGCTGAAGTGCAGAGTGATGTCATCAAAATCATTGATCCATATTGGCGGAAGTGAGAGACTGTAAGTTTGAATGCTTATATCTTCTAAATGTGAATTTTGTCATTGTTTTGGAGCACACTAGCTTATAGATAACAGGAAGACTAACATATTCATACTAAAAGCCAAAAAACTTCATGGAGACTTCAAAGTAGCTCTGTAGAAGGCAATAGTGTCATTATCCAGCTCAATCCAGTTTTGTTTTCATTTAATACAGTGCAGTCAAATCGATTAAAGCAGTGTTACTGAATATAAAGTGTCTTTTAAACCCCAAGCAAGCCAGAGGCGACAGTGCCAAGGAACCCAAACTTCATTAGTTGACAGAAATGGAGAAAAAAACCTGGGGAGAAACCAGGCTCAGTCAAGCTGGCAGTTCTCCTCTGGCAAAATGAAAGATCATGGTTTGAATATCCCTGTATATTCCATATAGAACAGTCAGACTGGAGGTTTCAATGAAGGGTTGACGATATCATGAGCTGTATTGTAGACCAATGTCTTCAGTGTAATTCTATCAGCTACGGACAGACGGGATAATGTCTGTGCATAATGTCTATCGCAGGATATTAGTGTAGATCTACATCTTGTACTGTTGAGGGTGTAAATAATCTGTGGTAATGGTATTATCCAACTAATCCTCTTTACTTAGGGGTAGGGTTAAGGAGCAGCCCTGGCTCTGGACCAGCAAACCAATGATTTTAACGAAATATGATTGAGTCATATATCTTGTTAACAAAGCATTTTGGAAATGGAAGCATTTTCCATAAAATCCCAGACTTCAATTTTTTGTCATTCCTTTTGTTCCCAGACCTGAAATGACCTCGCCCTCTCAGACAAACACTAGTTACCCTTTTTTATCGCAAATGCCAGTAACGACCAGTGTCAGTCACCTCTGGTCGATGCTGACTCATCCGGCCTATAAAGAAGTCCTCAGAAAGCCCGTAACACCTGAGTAAAGGCTTGCTGTTGCCATGGAAAATCATAATTGTGATGTATCGCTTGCAGAATGTCTAGCCTATACGACAGCAACGGCATATACTATTGATTTCCAGCTTGTTGACCAATAATCGTTGCGTAAGTGTTGAGAATATCTCCTCACATGATGGTAACTGATTTGGACTGGTTTGAATCTAAAAGCAGATGGAATGTATTTATTAGTTTGCATTAGCAGTAATGGTGGGACATTAGCTGTGCCCTTGACTACTGGATGCTTTATTGACCGTTATAAATCATATTATGGCAATCAACAGCTGATGACGGGAGAAATATTGAGTTGGGATTTTTGGCACAAGTTCATTGTCCCAGTGCAATGCAAACCCTGTCTTGAATCTAAAACTGGAGTTGGACTGGAGTGAATAGAATAGCATACTATTATTATTGCTACTATATCAGCAGTATATATGCATACTAATATGTAAATCTCTCAAATCCCACGATGCAACAAAATGCATTGCATACTGCTCAACCTGACGTTCCATTTCTAGCATGACGAATGACCCAGAGGTAGTATAACCAAATTAGCTATGACAAGTGTAAAAATTTAACAACTATTTTTAGTTACACTTTTTAAAAACTCGCTTCTTTTTTTAATTGAACGGTAGGGCTGGGCGGTATATCGAGTTTGTACAATATATCGATATATTTTTTAGAAACGATATGGAATGAGGCAATACCGTTTATATCGATATACAGTAGATTGATACGATTGCATCTGAAAAATAGCGGAGTACGCAGAATGAGCTGATGCAGGGAAAGTGCATGATGCAATTTGTCCTAAACATGACACATGCTTTATATTAAGGGCTTCAAAATAACTGGTGAGATATAGTTAACATGTATAGTTTAAAGCAGCTTGCCCTGTCAGATGCTCTGAGAGGCTACTTGTGTTGACAGATAAATAGGCTACTTGCGGTGTTTAATGCGTTTGAAATGTGGTGCTTTCCTCAGTGCATAACTTACATTTCACAGGTATATTCTCCATCTGTAAATGTTAGTAAGTCATGCAAATATGTCCATTTTGCTGTCAGGAGAGGACGAGCCTTCTGCAAGTGCAAGTGAATCTAAAATTCAGGCTTCCGCGAATGAGCGCCGCCACGCGCATTCGCGCCAAACAGACGGAGCGCAATAGAATAGGAACGCAATAATTCTGACTAAAGTATACATATTTCTAAAATATTTGTTGTTGGACAATAAATGTGCAATATGTGGAATTTTAAACCTACAAGTAAGTATATTTTTATGAAAGTGACCATTATAATGGGGTAATCAAATATAGGCTAATATGCTTTTGTTTTCATTTTTAGTTTAGTGAATTTAAAACAAAATTATTAATTTTGTTTTTAGATTGTAAACCCCCTTTTTGCCTACATTACATTCACTGTATTTGTTTATAGCCTTCAATATCAACATTGTTTTTAGGACATCATTGGGCAGGATGTGAAATAAAATTATTATTAAAATAAATACAGATTTTTTTTTTTTTATCCAAATAGAAAAACGTAGAAAATACCGGGATGTATAACATGAACAAAAATGAACAAAAAGCACTAATAAAGTACCTGAATTATCATTGCAATGTAGAGGGAAAATTGTTTTAATATATTGACACATGATTGTATCTGGATATCTTGCATAATGCATTTTGTTTCACGATAGTACACCGTATTCAATTCCAAACATAGCCATATGCTAGTAGATTTGACAGTCCATTATCATTACTAATTCAGGACTTCAGGTCTAGAGTTAATAGTTCAGATTTAACCCTGGCTAGAGGAATTATAAACGACAGTGCTTAATTGTGTAGGCCTACAGAATGTCTCTAAGTCCAGTTCAGCTCGAAGTGCGTTGTGTTTTGGGAATTAAAAATCCGCCTCCATCTGTCATGTCCTCTTGTATCTTTTATTTATGCATTTGTGTTATTAGAGAACAGAAAGTTAATGTGATATAACAGGTTTTGTAAGAGAGCACAAATCTGTCTAATTTTGTATTTCTTTTTAGCAACGATAAAGCTTATCAGCAGTTCATCAAAGCAATTACACACTTGAGCACAAGAGGCCTCCAAGCAGAAAGCTATTTGTTTTCTTTGCTTCTCTTTCACCCCTGTCATGCCCCTTTGGTTATAATATTTACATGGTATTTACATAACCCTCCTCCATTTTAAGTCAATACCCTGGAAAGTTAAAGCATGTCATACCACACACATAACAAACAGGATGTATTGCATCTAAGCAACTACACCATAGCAACCACATGGCGACAAGAGACTTAAAGGCCCACTGAAGTGCCTTGAAACACGTAACATTATTCAATGTGACGTAATTTCCTCTGAAACAGGAAGACAGGGCGGGACATATCGAACAGCTCCTCCCCTTTTTTAAAAATGACCAATAGCGTTTAGTTTGTCACAACTCGGTAAAGCCGCAGTTTCCCCTTAATCTCTAACCATTTCTCCTCCTAATTTCCTCTATCGCTTTAAAATACAGCATTCTGTCCAGAATTTTAATGTGTCTGATACGTTTTGTGGTCTGTGTCGACTCGCTCATATGATCCGCTCTGTGCTATCGTGTCTCTGGACTGGAGCTTCGGCGGTTCGTGTGACACTAACGTGAAACCAGACTTCGTTCGTCCCAATAGAAAGCATATTTACACTGTATGAATCCTTCCCCATCCCTTATATAGTGCACTATGTGCCATTCACCATGTAGAAAATAGTAAATGTGTGAACAAGTGACCGATTTTAGCCACAGCTTCAGCGTCTGTTTATAATGTAGGGGGCGGGACTTTTAGATTCTAGAGATATATGTCTAATATAATGTCTAATATGTTCACACTAAAAGCCAAAAAAACTTGTTTCCACCATGGATTTAAAAAAATCGTTTTTTTCCGCCCTCACAATTTTGACTTTTTTTCTCAGAATTGCGAGATATAAACTCGCAATTCTGACTTTATAACACAATTGGGAGTTTATATCACACAATTCTGAGATATAACAAGCAGAAATGGTGATAATAGTGGTTGGACTCCTTTTTACAGAAAATTTGCAGAAAAAGAAAAGATTGGGATGACGTCATGTTATGCTTCCGTCTTCCGTCAGATCACTTTCTGATTTGGTATCCATTCGTTCATCGTGACAATCTACAGAGTGCATGCGCATTTGTCCTCTGGGTTCCTTCCCTCACAACAAAATTTCTGATAGTAAATATTCAACATGTTGGATCGGTGCGGCCCAATGTTCTTCCGAGAAGTTTCAATCACTCTGAACACACCTCACACCACAAGAAAATCTGATAAGATAATCTGTAGAACCATCAAGATTGTAAGGGACCATCCAGATCACCCCGGCAACAGCATAGAAACGCCCTAGTGACACTCAAAACACCTTAGCAACCACATGGAAACACCCTAGCAACACACTAAAAACATTCCGAACACCTTAGTGTCTGAGGTGCATGAAAAGGCACCCCTCATGTTTTCTTTAAAATTAAGTATCTAGTTTTTATGGGTATTTTTTTACCATATAATTCTGTGGATGGTGCAACATTGCTAAAGTTGAACATTTGGTGTATTTTGTTCGAAGTGCTTTCTAGCCATCAGTGTCCTTTGGAACAGCTTCAGACAACAGCGAAAATGTATTTGCTGTTGTTTTAAGCTGCCATTTATGCTGCTATAGCTGATGCCATATCAGCAAATTTGTGACTTTATCTCTGCCGCAGCGATGCTGTGGCCGTTCTTTCACTTTATTTCTTTTTGTCAGCGTTATCTGCACGACCTTCAGCAGATGTTCACTGGTGTAAACAGGATTTTGAGTTCAGTGTCATCAGGGTCTGAATGAAACCACAGTGCAAAATGGAGCTGAAGTTGAAATTCAGACTGGCTGTTTATTTCAGGAATTACATGGAAAAACAATGTTTACTTATTGAGCAATACTGGAAGGCAGTTGTTTTAATTTACTATGTTAATTTTTCATGTGTAACATTAGTTTTTGCAGTGATATCAGATTTTAACTTCGTGACATCTGCTAAAATTTGGTATCATGACGACCCTGTTTGCATGCAGTAATACTAATCAGTGAAAGGATATTCATATTCACAGACTTTGACCATTTGCTGTTGTCATTGCTACAACTATCATGCAAATTTCATATTATATTCCAAAAGTTTGTTTTTAAATATTTTTTTAATTATCATAGTTACTCTCCATATGGCATTTTTTTTTAGTTTAATACTGAAAATTATTTGTGTTTTTATGTAAAAAATGGTATCTTCCTCTTTTACTGAAGGCATGGCTTTTCAAAACAGGCTGGCAGAAAAGAATATTGGTGCCTGAGAAATTTGCATATGCTTTGTTTTGTCACAAGAAACACAAATCTCTATGCGCAACGTGCTTGTTTTTAAATATTGTTCTGTCTGTCTGTCTTCCTAGAACCTTCTGAAATTCTTGGAACAGATTCATATTAAGATTTTTGACGTTTACATATGCAGCTTGACATTTTAAAATTGACACCCTGCTGATGGCCATTATGAAGTAAATGAATGTGTTGCCAAAAATATCTTGTTACGAGTAATGCAATACAAACTCATGCATTTAAATGAAGCTGATGCACAGCATGCAAACAGATCCAGTCAAATTACCTGTACTGACTCCGTTGTGATGCATTGCATGCGACGTATTCTGTGCAAACATCAAGTTGCACTACAGCAATCGCTTCTTTGCATGTGCCACTGCATCACAAGGGAGTTTTCACAGATATTTTGATTGCAGCAAGGCTTGTGAAGCTCTTGCAGAAGACGCTGTCGTGTGAATATGCACCTGTGTGTCTGGACTGCAGATACTACTGTGATCGTCCTATGTTATTGCAGCACGCCTGTTGCTTAGGAACCGGAGCCTTATAGCTTTGTTGAAGATTAGAACAGAACGGGAGTTTAAAAAAAACACTCTGCTTCTCCAAGCTTGAGGAACAGTGTTTTATGAGTTACCCCACAACTGATTTGTCCCATTTAAGTAAGTGAAAGGATAATCAATAATTCTAAAAGACGGAAATGCTTGCAGACGGCTTATTTAGTATCTTGTTTCCTCAAATTTGTTATGTTGATGGTTGTGCTTAAGACATTAAAGATGGATTATTTGCCTGCTGAAAAATGCACTAGAAGTGAAGTGTATGGAAGGATTGGTGGTGTTTGGAGCGTTTGCTGTTGCATTAGTATTGATTTGATTAGTAGACCAATTGTGCTTTAAACCTCAAGAGCAACCTGCATGCATTGCTCAATAATGGTCTTCAGCAGAATGGATAGGCTAACAATAATTTGGTTTGTATTAGGGCTGCATGACATTGGAAAAAACTGATGACTTGAATAGCTCTATTTGGAAAGCATTAACCATTCTAATGATTAATCATTCACCCTGAAAGATACAAATGAAATAAGCAGTGCTTTGTTTTTCAGGTAAGTAACAGTATTCAGGTACAGAAGTTGAATAATCAAATGTAAAATAACACTGCACAGTCTGCACTGTATAAACTGAATATAATTAATCTTTATTAAAGCTACAAAAGTGATTTTTTTTGGTGTTTTTGTATTTTTCTTTGTATTTTGTTGTTTGATTAAGATTAATGGTGCAGACAGCAGCAGGAATATTAGGCTGCTGTCACTTTAAGACTGAATGCCGAATCCAATATGATACATCAGGGCTCCAGACAAAAAAATCAATTAAGGAGCCATTGGCTCCTGTAAGGGAAAAAGTTAGGCGCCAAATTATTTTTTTTAAGTGCCACAAAAGAGTAAACTCGTTTTAATTTTTCACCTGCACGTTGGTGGTGTTGAATTTCATTTTTTAGCTCATTCCATTCTTTCTCATGAAGACAACAGTTTAAGTAAAAATATAAGGATTATGTGATATAGTGCAGCAAAATGCCCCTTTCTGTAGTTATTTTTCTAGATGACTAATGAGTTTGAGCATTGAATGGCTTTTCTGAGGTAAATTTTACGTTACGTGACATGATTGTTCTTAAGCTGTTTTATACAAGCTCTTTCCAGGGTCGAAATGCTGATTAAGCATCTGTCAGGCCACATTAAAGAGCGCCAAAAAGTTTAAAGTTTGTTAATGGTTAACTAAAATTAACAAACAAGTTAAAAGTGACATATTAAAGGTGACAGTTAAGTACAAATCTTCCTGCGATTATGGATGGCTGCGCTACAGATAACGTAAAGTTCAGGCAGTAACAGAAAACAGCAAAGATTAAAATATATTGAGAATAAGAATCCATATCCAGGGCTCGACATTAACGCTTGTCTGCTTGTCCGGGACAAGTGGATTTTTTGAAGGGGCAAGTGAAAGAGAATTTTACTTGCCCGACCGGACAAGTATCCTGATTAAAACATCAATAACAAAAATAACTAGGGAATCACCAAAACGCGAGAATTATTCAGATTTTATTACATAGTGTAAGTGGTGATTGATAGTGAATAATAATATAATATATAATGTACTGACGGTAACAAGGTTGTGCTGTTGAGGCTCGCGTAGCCTCTCGAGGAGGAATAGAAACATATGAGCACAGCTCAAAGAAACTCTGTTAACGTACTGCGGCAAAAAATCGAAATGTGGAGTTTTTATATTGAGTAGTGTTGTCACAATACCAAAATTATGACTTCGATACGATACCAGACTAAAATACCGCTAAAATAATTGACTGTTTTTGTTCTATTTCAGCAGCGAAAATAGTTCCAAACAAAGATCACAGCAGAACCACACCACATCTCACAGCAACACTCAGCCATGTTTCATTACTTAATGATTCAGCTTTTTGAACGAATCGGTTGAGTCAATGACCCATTCATAAACAACTGCCTCATTCCTGAACGAATCAGCCGTTTGAACGAATCGACTCAATGACTCACTCATTAAGACGGTCACCTGCCGCCGCCTACTGGCGGTTTAGTTCCGTGTTTAAAAGTATTATTCTTTCCAACATTTCTTATTTGTAAATTCAAAAAAATATTTAAAACAAATCTCATAACATTATTTAATGCAGTTGTAGTTTTTCAGTGTAGCCTAAATTATTTAATTTGATTAGTGTCTTATTCTCATTTAATTTATTGATCAAATTTAAGAATATAAAATGAAAGCTGAAGCATAGCCTATATTTAATAAGGAAAAAAATGCCCTTTATAAAAGGTAAAAATATCACAAATATGCAGATTTAAATATGTCAAAGCTGATTGAACACTGGTGAGAATATTGCTTCAGAATAAATTATATTTACAACACAAAAAAAAAAAATCAACATTTTTCCGGTCAAGCAAATTTTTTACTCGGACATGTGAATGACACGAGCGCATGAAGAGGCTTAATGTCGAGCCCTGATATCAGTATCAATTAAAAACGAGAATTGTTACCGATTAGTTTGCGTCCACATGTTTATCTGTTGTGGTTAACCTCCTTGCCTTCGTGGACTTTTACAGTACTTGGATGTTCATTCATTGACACGTCACTGTTGTAGTCTCTCTCTCTCATGCTGGCACAGCCGTCGGCGTTGTTGCTCGATAGAGATGAGGGCTTTGAAAAAGCATGATATTTTCCGTTTTGACATCCGTTTCTGACTATTTTGGCACTGAGGTTTTTTCCCCACTGTAACTTTACGTCAACACAACAAAAGATGTGATGGGCTACTATGTGATGGGCTATCACAGAACATGCCGGTAAAAAGGCACGCAATTTTTAATCATAACATGTAAATTTATATGGTCGCCAGTGGCGATCTCAGCAAAAATATGATTCGCGAATTAATATTTTTAGTCTCTGTCTGTTTTAATCGCAGTCTGGAGCCCTGCGTTTTCTTTCTCAGTTGTTTACGTTCACGTAAGCGATTGTGTTTACGAGGATACTCCGCCAGACGGGCATTTTGAGAGAATTTTGTGTGTATGTGTCCGTTCAAGCACAATAGACGCAGAAGAGAACGGAATTTGGTGTTCGCATTCTGTCTGTGCTGCTTTGTGTCTTCTTGCGCTCAAATGGTTTAAAATCACTTGAATGTTTAAACTGACAGGACATAAATGACATGCAAACGATAAAATTTCACTCTATGATGGTTAAACTTTGCAATTAATCTAAGAATCACATGCGTTTCGAACCACGGTGCCTGTTTACCTGGTCCGTACGGATCAACTACCTGTATAATCCCTATACTTGACATTGCACATCCGGTGATGTGACTGTGGTATCGATGCCAGAACTATATATCGTGCAACCCCTCAACCAAGGTCCCTTTTATATCACTTCTCTCAAGGAGTTTGACTTGAACGAGGATTTGTTGAAAGCGGTTTGGTTATGAGAATTTGACTACTTGATGGAAATCAGGTTATTAAAGACAATTTAAAGTATTCCATTAAGAAAAAGTAGTAGATTTCTTAGCATATTGAGCCCTGTCTTACAGCATACAAATTCATTCATAAGAAATATATCTCTACACTGTCTTACGGATATCTCTGTCATTGGTTTTCCCTCTTTGGCTGTTGTTAATTGCAAGTGATCACCATTCAGTCTGTGCATCTGTTTCAGCTTTTCACCAAAGAGATTGTTTTGGAACAAGACACACTGGAGATATCAAATCCAAATCCAAAACAAGAGAGTAATGCTTTGCGCCGTTGGACGGTATCTTCGGAAACCGATGGATTTTTAAGATCCACGACTGAAGAAAGATTCTCCACATGGTTTAATCTCAAAAGCTCTTTGTCAAAAAATTCTGTTGCTGCATCAAGTTCCTAAGTATCTCAATCGGTGGTTTAAAACCCTCCCGAACTTGGCGCTCTCTGGGCGCTTCGAGGTCGTAAGTGCGAGAGGTCATGGGTCAAAAAGCGTGCTTGTGAAGAGGCTCTTTTCATAGCAGGGAAACTCTGAAGCCACGGCCTATCTCTGGAACATAATGTAGGCCGTTGTTCCCACTACACAAAGGTGCTCTCTTCGCTTGTTTGCAAGCCTTTTTTTTTTTTTTTTTTTTTTTTTAGTATTCTTAAGTGAACACACATGTTTCTGGTCCACAGAAGCAGCCAGGGGTCTGTGTTTTGGTTGTGGTCAAGGGACCAACTGTGGAAGAAACACTCGTCATAGTTTATAGTAGAGCTGCACGATTAATCGTTAAAAGATTGCAATCTCAAATTAAATACCCACTTATTTCTAAATGACAGCAATTCGCCAGTGTCTATTAAACCTTGCTGACAAAATCACACCAGAACATTCAGATCTGCGTTGGCACTGCCGCTGACCCAGAGAAAGCAGTTATCACGTATAGGTATGAAACAGCTTCTCAAACAGTCTTTTGAACATTTATAGTATGGTTATGTCTGTTACAAATATTCAAATTATCACAGAAGTACTGGGATAAAAGTTTATAGTTAAGACAGAAACACTGATGTCTACGGTAGCAATCAAAATCAAGCAAATCGCCTATTGAAAGTAACTTGACGCTTCAAATAAAGATTGTATCAATTTTATCGTTATAGCAGTAGGTGGCGACAAGTCAAAAATGTATTTGTCATTGAATCATTCATTCAAGAGATTCGTTCAGAAACGCTTATTCATCCAGTAATGAAACAAGTGAAGTATTTATGAGTGAGTCATTGAATCATTAATTCAAGAGATTCTTCAGAAACGCTGATTCATCCAGTAATGAAACAAGTGAAGTATTTATGAGTGAGTCATTGAATCATTCATTCAAGAGATTCTTCAGAAACGCTGATTCATCCAGTAATGAAACAAGTGAAGTATTTATGAGTGAGTCATTGAATCATTCATTCAAGAGATTCTTCAGAAACGCTGATTCATCCAGTAATGAAACAAGTGAAGTATTTATGAGTGAGTCATTGAATCATTCATTCAAGAGATTCTTCAGAAACGCTGATTCATCCAGTAATGAAACAAGTGAAGTATTTATGAGTGAGTCATTGAATCATTCATTCAAGAGATTCTTCAGAAACGCTGATTCATCCAGTAATGAAACAAGTAAAGTATTTATGAGTGAGTCATTCAAATTAATTATATATTTTTAAATAGACTGCAGCAATTAACATTGTCAGAACCTCTAGTAAATGACGTTATTTTGTCTGTTCTGTTCGTGGAAGAATCGTGATCTCTATTTGAAACAAAATAATTGTGTTTCTCAATTTACCCAATATCGTGCAGCTCTAGGCCATAGTAAATTATTAAATATACTGTACACTATATTTTTCTAAACGTCACCATTGCACCCTTGAGCAAGACCATTAATTCTAACTTCAGTCCTAACCCTTGCTTGCTCTATGGAGATTATCCCTTTAGTAAGTATACTACACTGTCAGAAAAAGGTGCAATAATTGTACTTTTAGGGATGTAAAAGCTTGTACCTTCAAAAATACACCTTTGTACATTCTATACCGCTAATGGGTGCACATTAGTACCTTAATAAACGAAAATGCACTCTTTAGGGGTAGATAAAGCATAAATGCATATTTTTAAGGGTACTACACCAATGACAAGCTAATTTTTGTAAAAAAAAATTTGCTTTGAAAATGTCTGTTAAATTGCTAGTTATGTCCTAAATTAAGTGCAATCCTCAGCATTTGTGACAGATTACCATTCCAAAATGAAAATAGACTCATTCACTTCCATTGTAAGTGCCTCACCATAACCTCAATTTTCGACTTGAAGAGATGAGGCCAATTTTTATTACTTAATATCACAAATGTGAAGCTATAATTAGCACTTACACTTACAGTTTTGTTTTTTTGTTCAAACTTGTGTATTATTTGAGCCATAAATCTGTTTAAATAATAATTTTAACAGTCATTTTAAGGTTTATAATGTTGCATGTTATGCTGACTTTTCACGGAAAAGATTAGTAAGCAATTTTTTCAGACTATAATCATGTTGTCATGCATATTGTACGTGTCTTGTGGCTATAATTTTGAATCAGTGAGTATTTTTGAACGTTTACAGATTGGCCCCATTAACTTGCATTGTAAGTGTCTCACTGTAAACCAGGAGGGACAAGTGAATTTGAGTGTAGGATATGACGCTGATCATCTCACCAAGTTATGGAGGTGATGGATCTGACTTTCTGTAAGTACAGCCGAATAGGCATCTGGACCAAAACGGTACGCCTCATCTCCGGCGCCAGCGTGGCTGCTGAGTAGCAGATGGTCTGTGACATGAGAGGAGGGTTTGGAGAGCGGGGACTGAAGCCTGCCAAAGACCCTGGTTCTCCTCACTGTTAGGACCGGCGCATTCAAACAAACACACACAACACAGTGGAGACCCTCTTATTTGTATCTACACATGCTTACAGTGACAAAGGCTTTTCATTCCTTTGGGATTATCCAGGCGTACACCAACAGGACCCCTGGTTTGCCCCACGACAGGCGCCACCTTGTTGGATACCGAGCCCCGTGACGCAGACTAAACCACAAGGGCATGACTGCCATGCATCCGGAAGGGATATTCACACAGTTCTGGCTCCTCTTCATGGATACACCCCCGTCCCCCAGCGTTAGTACGGTCTTGGAGAAATGGAGCGCGCCATATGTGGGAGCAGGATGTTGAGTAGTTCCACAGCATGTGCTGTAGAGCATATATCGTCACTGCCTACAGCTCCCAAACCCAACAGCTAATTGGAGTTGCATGTCCTGTTTGGGGACTTCAAACCTTCAAAGTTAAATTGAATTTATTAATTGCAATTATAGAACAAGGCCATGTCACAGTTTTCTGCTTATACGTCAACTTTCAAGGACATCCTTTTTTGGCTCAGAAAGCAGCTCTTTACCTACTTGTCTCTGCTTAAGGCAGGAAGTGTGCGTTAAGTCAAGGTTGTGTTAGTAAACTCTGCTCAGCTTGTTTTCCTCATGGTTTGATGGATCTGTTTGGAGAATGGAGTACTCAGCTTTTGGCTCTTGTCACACACACACACACACACACACGTTTTTCCCATGAGCACTTGAAGTCATTTCAAACACTAGCGTAAAGTGATACTCTTGTGAATGACTGTGACTTTAGGCCACCATGTGCAGAAGAATCACCTGTTTAGGGTGAATCATTCATATCTACCTGTGGTGAGATATATATATATATATATATATATATATATATTAGTCCATAGGGTTTTCTGTTGAAAATAGTTTTGAAAAATCCCTTTTTCGCAGCAGAGTGAGCCGAGGTAAACACACACAGACACAGACAGACAGACAGACACACTCTCACACAGACAGACAGACACACTCTCACACTCTCTCTCTCACACTCTCTCTGTTCTCTATATGTAGCATTGGATTCATTTTAGTGAATTGGTTCATCCTAAAAGGTAAATAATCATATTCAAAAAGATTTTAGGTCTTCTTTTTAGTTAGTCAGTGTGTCTTCGACTCAGTGTTATGTAAATTAAATTTTCTTGTTATTATTTACAACAATATCAGTATAAATTGTATTATATTATAATTTTTTTGTTGTTGTAGTATACATTTAAGTTGTCAAACTAAATTAAATTGTGATGTTCATTCACTCATTCAAATCCCTTTTTTTTGTGCCAGAAATGGTTGTTTAAATTATAAATCATATCATTAGATGGTTATATATTTACAAAAAAGCATGCTATTAACCACAAGTAGCTAGCTTTTTGTTCCAAAAAAGTAGCTTGACTGCTTAGCTTGTAGCTTGACAAGATACAGTTTAGAAGTAGCTTGCTCAAAATTAATAAGAATACACTGCAATTTTTATGTTTAACATGAAGCTTTTTGTAGATTCTCACTGGCATTTCTGTCATGTTAGTTTAGCCTATATTTCACTACATACCAGCTGTGGGAGGTCACTGTTTACATAAGACCAGGTACTGTAAGTTTATCTATGTTCACACTATCTCTGATTGGGTTATCATGTTTAGCTCAAGCCTTATTCCTGCATAGCTACATTTGTCAGTGTCCAAACCTTGAAAAGACCAAGGTTATACAGAGGTCAAGCCTTTTACACAAAGAGAAAGCTTGCAAGACCCCCTGTGGTGAAAAGCAAGTTTTTGATGTTGTTTGTATGTCTGTGTGGTGTTTTTAATATGCTTTAATGTGCAAAATCATAAGTCAACACCATTGCTGAGTATTTTCTCTTTAAAACTGCAGTGAATCCAAAAAACGCGGCTTGAAATCGCTGGTGTTTCTGTCATCACAAACTACCTTGTAACCAATCACGTCAATGTGTGGGCGGGCTTTAGCATATCATTAACTATACTGTGAAGCAGGGGAGTCTCAAGAGAAGCCAGGTTATCCCACTATATTTTTCTGTTGATATGAAAAATCGGGTAGATTTAGCAATATAGCGGGTGAATTATGTATATTATGATGTTATGATGAACTATATGCCTTTCTCCACTGACGTTGTTCAAAGCGTTTCTAATGATACTGATTTTTAGAAGGCAGACTGAGATGGCGAACGGGAACATGGTTTGTGTAACATTAGCAACACATTATTAGCCGTTTAATAACATAGTCAAGCAAAAGGATAATCATATTAATTACCGTTATGTGTCCGACGTTGTAAAGAGCGCCATTGTGCAGCGTTTACCTCAGTAAGTTGGCCGACTGTATTTCTGAGCTGGTGTGAGTGAGTGGGGGCGGGGCTAATTTGCATATTTATGAATCCGTGTAAACTAAACAACGCAAGGGTGTAGAGTTACATTCAAGCTATTTTAAGGCACAAAAGACTTTTTTTTCACAGGAAAAAAACATTTAAATATGTAATTTTGGTGATCAGAGATGAGTTTTAAGGGATACAATTATTGACTACAGGGGGGGTTTAACTATTTTATAGGTTTGCAATCAAAAGAAGCAGGTGGAAGACCATTAACTAATCTGTTTAACTTCTTTGCAAATCTTGATGGTTCTTTCATACAGTTGAAAGAAAATCCATTTAACCCACCTCAGCTAAAATACTTCCCCTGAAAATTCTGGGGCAGGATGAGTGAATGATCCATCTTTGCCTAATGTGATTTAGTGTGAAGTAGCGGGCAGTTTCGCCGGGTTGTAAAGATTGTGAAATCTAACAGCAACTTTTCAAGAGCTGTTTTGTGGGTGTCACGAGGGGGTGGCGTGGAGGCCTCAGGAGTGGAGTGTTGGCTCGGTTAGTTTACAGCTTTTGCTGATGACTGTGGGTGTCCGCCTTCAGCACTAAACAGAAATGTGCTTCAAAACCAATTGTTTTGTAAGATATTACGTTAAAAAGGATTCATGCGTTTATCACGCAACTGAGCCTACATGAATGGATCCTCTTCACGAACACAGATCAAGCCAAAATCTGCCCCGAACAGCAATTCGCTGTCAGATTTTTAAAGTCGTATGCCTAGGTTTGGAAACCCACCATAGTGCGTTCAGTGCAACAGGACACGTGTTCTTGTGTAACACCCCCACATTGCACTAGGCTCTTTTTTTTTTTCTTCTTTGGTCAGAGGCCATGTTTGTGAAGTGATTTTGAGGTGGTTCTCTCCTTGATTCCTGCAGATGGCAGCGGGAGAATGGGTGTCCTTTGGCAGAACCAGCTGGAGGTGTAGGAACAACGCTTGGCACCTCACTGTGAAATCACTCATTGTCCTCCTCTTCTTTTGTTTGTCTGTGATGGCGGATTGTGTGAATTTTAAGACCAAAGTTTTTTTTCCTGTTTCAAAGAGGTGTAAATTTCGGTTTTGTTTCTTTGGCAAAGTGAATACATTTAGAAAAAGCAATTTTCAGAGCTTTACCAAAGTGACCTTGGGTTTGTGTGATATGGTCTTTGATGAACTGTTTCTTGGTCAAATTTAATCATGGCAAACAATATTTTCCTTGCTCTTTTGAAGGGTATATAGAAGTCTTAAAGGTACATTTGCAAAACCAGCCTGTTTTATTCAATAATAGGGTTAGTGAGTGGGTGGACAATGGTCACAAAACCAATTACAAATGTTCTTTATGTAAGAAAGCTTGACAAACATTTAATGCTGGGATTTGCTTTTTTTCTTGCAATGACCTCCATTTTCTCATATGTCCTTCAGTATGAATGCACAATATTAAAATTCTGGCTGATAATGATAAGCTAATAATTGTTTTCATGTTGTGTATGAAAACCAATAAATAATCCTATTTTGTTTCTTAAAAAATATGCAATTTATTACAAATATATGCAATTTTGTTCCTTAAATTATGCTGTTTTATACCATTTTGTCAAACAAAAATCTTAATTCAATAGTTTCAGTCAATATCAAATCAATGCCTAAAGGATTTTAAGCATCACAACATTATAATGTACAGTATAATTTTTTAGATGAATAGTTGTGTGCATCTCTATAATAGTAAATTGCTCTTTAAAGCCCCGTTCACATCGCCAGCCACACACAGCGACAAAAGTTCAGAAATTTCAACTTTATGCAAATGAGAAGCGAATTTCGCGAGTGACAACCAATAGGATTAGACAGACTGTCTGTGGAGCTCGCGTCACCGTCTCAAGTGCAGGCAAGACAGGACAGAGTTCCGGAGCGATTTCACTATATTATATGATTTGACTATAACGACATGGATATAATAAAATGATGCATGGAAAAGAAACTATCAGCAGTCTTAGTGAATTTGATTGATACATTGATAGTTCGTGTTGTTAATTATGTGACGCAGTGAGCAGTTTAGCACTGCTGCAGTTCATATTACAGTTTCCCCTGCATTATGTTGATTATTAGGAGCAAGAAAATTGATTATTTGTCAAATTCTAGTCATTTTTGACAGTATGAGTGAGTTTAATTTGTTGATAGATCGATTGTTAATCTAGTTAATGATTTAATGCACTGAGCACTGCTGTGGTTTATATAACAACACTCTCCAACAGCAGAATGTTACTTTTAATTTTTTTTAAACCTAATTCCTAGTCAAATTAGAATGATATCTTAGTTTTATATATCACTTGTGATTGGCGTTTTCTAAAGAAATGGCCAGGCGTGCAGTCTACCAATAGCATTAGAGCGACAGCACTGGGAACGCCCACAAGCGTCTCACAGTACAGAGACTAGTGGCATACAGCGAAAAAAGTCGCTGGCGGTGTGAATGGGGCTTAAAAAATGGGTTAAATCTTTGCTGTAATCTAGTGCAATGTCTGTAAGTTAGTAAAAATAATCTACTTTAACCAATATTGAATACAAGATACAAAATCATAATATTCATTAATTAACTTTAATAATAGCTTCTATCCGATCTGGTTCCAATAAATTCTGTATCTGTCTTTCAAAGACGTTTTTGCTTAATTTATTAATTAGGACCCTGCAACCATCTGTTGTTTGCAGATAACTCGGTGATCCCATGATTCAACACATCTGCCCCATCCCTGTGAATATGGAAATCCTGACATTCCCATGCAATGTTACAGAGTTTACTGGGGTCTCTGTCTTGTCCCACAGCTGATGGGTATTTTTAGGTTTCCTACAATCGTCTTTTCCAGGAAAGCGGCTCTGCTCATCACTTTGGGTGACCGCTCTGTTGGGAGTAAAAATGCAGATCAGTGCTGATCTGAGGTCATTCCTGTGTCTCTAGTTTTAATATGGTTTTGCTCAGAATTTGGCTTTGGGTGGCTGATCCGAGATCAGGGGAACAGATCTGCTCTTGAGGGATTTGCTGTATGATTTTGTTTACCTCTCTATTTCCTGTGTTCCCCTAATTCTCAATGCTGGGTATGTTCCAATTGCCTGATAGAGGGTCCGGTGTGTTTGTATGTATATGTAAATATATACATATTTAAAAATAAATATTGGTTTGTTTAGTTTTACAAATTTTTTGTTTAATACACAAAAATATTATATACATTTTATATAAATTTATTTTATCTTGTTTTATTTTATCTTATCTTATCTTTTCTTTACTAGCAACCACCCAGACTTTTATTTTATTTTATTATTTTTATAATTTTTTTTATTTTATTTTATTATTTTATTTTATGCATGAATGCATGTTTAACAAATTTTCTATAACATTATATATTTAATTTTTATTTATTTATTTCTATACATTTAGACATTTACATTTAAATATATTAACATTCATTTAAATGAAAGTATGGATTTAACTTTATGGATTTAATATTTAGGGCTGCATGATATTGAAGAAAAATGCGATAACTTGTTAATGCGTTACGATAATGCTTTAAGTGTGTAAAATCAATTTAAATCATATTTAAAGGTGCAGTGTGTGAATTTTAGCGGCATCTAGCAGTGAGGTTGTGAATTGCAACCGCCCACTGCTCAACCCTTCCTTTCGGAGCACATAGAGAAGTTACGGTGGCCGACACAGGACAAAAATGTCATCGTCGGAGACAGCAGAGAGTAGCTAACGCTCTGTAGAGAAGTTTGTCCGTTTAGGGCTACTGTAGAAACATGACTGCGCAAAATGGCGACTTCACTGTAAGGGGACCCGCGGTGTATGTAGACAGAAATGGCTCATTCTAAGGTAATAAAAACATAACGGTACATTAGGAAAGGTCTTTATACACCACTGAAAACATAGTTATGTATATTATATTGCATTTCTGTCAGTAGATCCTCATAAATACTACACACTGCACCTTTAAATATATTTTAAAACTGAAAATGATATAACCAGCAGCCATATCACCTTGTAGCCCAAGACTGGTTTCCCACTGAAGCTAAGCAGGGCTGAGCCTGGTCAGTACCTGGATGGGAGACCAACTGGGAAAACTAGGTTGCTGCTGGTAGAGGTGTTAGTGAGGGTGTGGGTCCTAAAGCCCCAGTATAGTGATGGGGACACTATACTGTAACAAGCACCGTCCTTCGGATGAGACGTTAAACCGAGGTCCTGACTCTCTGTGGTCATTAAAAATCCCAGGATGTCCTTCGATAAAGAGTAGGGGTGTCACCCCGGCATCCTGGCCAAATTTACTCATTGGCCAATGTCCATCATGGCTTCCTAATCATCCCTATATATACTGATTGGCTTCATCACTCTGTCTCCTCTCCACCAATAAGCTGGTGTGTGGTGGGCGTTCTGGCGCAATATGGCTGCCGTCGCATCATCCAGGTGGATGCTGCACATTGGTGGTGGTTGAGGAGATTCCCCCCTTCTATATGTAAAGCGCTTTGAGTGCCTAGAAAAGCGCTATATAAATGTAACAAATTATTATTATTATTATTATTATTATTATTATAACCAATATATATGTTTCATATTTTTTCTGGGAAAAGAAAGCATCACTACAACTTCTGAAAGTGAACAGCAGTGTTTTAGCTTTACATAAAAATTAATGTTAAAAATCAGTTACAAACAATAGGACAAATACAATAAAACAAAGATGCAAATGAAATAAACAGTGCTTTACGTTTTTCAGGTAGGCCTACATTAGATCTATTTAACAGCATTCAAGTAAGAAACAATACAGAAACTGAATAATAAAATGTAAAACTAAAACACTGCATAGTCTTCACATTAATTAAATTTACATTGATTCATATTAAAGCTACAAAAGTTATTCAGTTAAGATAGTGAGTGAATAACTTTTGTAGCTTTAATTTATAATACTCGTCAAAACATTTTGACATAACGGTGTGTGTATTTGACCGTTAAAGTGCAATAAGCTGCGAAAGAGAATTGAATTAGCTTAATAGCTCTTTTTAACATCAAACAAGTCACACATAAGTAAAAGTCGCGTGCCAAGTCTATTCTCCGCTATATGAGTCGACCTAAAACTTTTTTTGCAACTTTTTGAAGTAGCCTATTAAAAACATAGATATCGAAAGCCGTTGCGATATGCATATCGCGATTGGTACGCTTGCTATATTTCTATATTTTCTATATATTGTGCAGCCCTATTGTGTTTTGTGACATTGCAGGGTGTTCCAAATGAACGAATGTTGTCAAGTTAAGTGAACTTCTGCAGATAATCCCCTGTTGAGTGTGTAGGGAGCACGCAGTGAATACTGAATATAGGGACCCTGTGAACTGGAACGCAGCTTCTCCATTTTTATTCTGTTACGTTTGTGAGGAAGCTCAGTCCCTGTGGTATACACATCTGCAATGTTCCCTTTTGCTCCGAGTTCACAGCTAAATCCTATTTAGTGCTTGCTGAGAGAGGTGCCATTAAGAACGTACTGCTGCTCAGAACATTACTTCTGACTGTGGATCAGCAGTTTTTTTTCATTTAGAGGCAAAAAAGCATAGATGTGGAAAAACTGGTCCTTTGTCAGCATTCCTGATATAATACGTCTTACCTGACAGGTGGACTAAAGATGTTTGGGTCATGATGTGTTATTTTAGGTTAGTTCAGCCAAAAATTAAAATTCTGTCATTAATTACTTGCACTCATATCATTCCAAATCCGTAAGACTTTCGCTCATCTTCGAAACACAATTGAAGATTTTTTTTAATGAAATATGAGAGATTTCTATATTTCTGTCCCTCTATTGACAGCTACGCTACTACCATTTTGATGCCTCCAAAAGTTATCATAAAAGCAAGAACCAATGAGGTTCATTCTCGTGTTACGCAGCACGTTTGAGCTTCAGCAAGAACCAATGAGGTTCGTTCTCGTGTTACGCAGCACGTTTGAGCTTCAGCAAGAACCAATGAGGTTCGTTCTTGTGTTACGCAGCACGTTTGAGCTTCTTCAAGAACCAATGAGGTTCATTCTTGTGTGTTACGCAGCACGTTTGAGCTTCAGCAAGAACCAATGAGGTTTATTCTTGTTACGCAGCACGTTTGAGCTTCAGCAAGAACCAATGAGGTTCATTCTCGTGTTACGCAGCACGTTTGAGCTTCTGCAAGAACCAATGAGGTTCATTCTCATGTTACGCAGCACGTTTGAGCTTCAGCAAGAACCAATGAGGTTCATTCTCGTGTTACGCAGCACGTTTGAGCTTCAGCAAGAACCAATGAGGTTCATTCTCGTGTTACGCAGCACGTTTGAGCTTTAGCAAGAACCAATGAGGTTCATTCTCGTGTTACGCAGCACGTTTGAGCTTCAGCAAGAACCAATGAGGTTCGTTCTCGTGTTACGCAGCACGTTTGAGCTTCAGCAAGAACCAATGAGGTTCGTTCTTGTGTTACGCAGCACGTTTGAGCTTCTTCAAGAACCAATGAGGTTCATTCTTGTGTGTTACGCAGCACGTTTGAGCTTCAGCAAGAACCAATGAGGTTTATTCTTGTTACGCAGCACGTTTGAGCTTCAGCAAGAACCAATGAGGTTCATTCTCGTGTTACGCAGCACGTTTGAGCTTCTGCAAGAACCAATGAGGTTCATTCTCATGTTACGCAGCACGTTTGAGCTTCAGCAAGAACCAATGAGGTTCATTCTCGTGTTACGCAGCACGTTTGAGCTTCAGCAAGAACCAATGAGGTTCATTCTCGTGTTACGCAGCACGTTTGAGCTTTAGCAAGAACCAATGAGGTTCATTCTCGTGTTACGCAGCACGTTTGAGCTTCAGCAAGAACCAATGAGGTTCATTCTCGTGTTACGCAGCACGTTTGAGCTTCAGCAAGAACCAATGAGGTTCATTCTCGTGTTACGCAGCACGTTTGAGCTTCAGCAAGAACCAATGAGGTTCATTCTCGTGTTACGCAGCACGTTTGAGCTTCTGCAAGAACCAGTGAGGTTCATTCTCGCGTTACGCAGCACGTTTGAGCTTTAGCAAGAACCAATGAGGTTCATTCTCACGTGTCAAAGCAAGTACGATTGAGCTTCTGTTTATGTTCGCTGATCATTGTTTATATGTGAATAAAAGCCTAAATTCAATCTGTTCATAATATAAAGCGATCGTGTCTCTTCAGAAAATTTGGACTAAACCGCTGAATTCATATGGGTTAGTTTTACAATCTCTTTATGAACTTTTTGAAGCGTCAAAGTGGTTGTAGCTTACCTGTCAGTGGAGGGACGGAAAAGCTCTCAGATTTCATTTAAAAAGATCTTCATTTGTGTTCCGAAGATGAACGAAAGTCTTATAGGTTTAGAATGCCATGAGGGTGAGTAATTAATGACAGAATTTTACTTTTTTGGTGAACTAACCCTTTAATAATTGCACTGATGAATGTTGTCATTGTCAGTTTGTTGAAAATTAGTTTTAAAATGCATTACTGAAAGACTAAATCCACCACAGTCCATCAGCCTCATGAAAAAGCAGAGATTTTTAATTAGTTTTTTGTTCATTTTTCATGTTTTGCAGCATTGACAAAAAGCCAAGAGAATTAGTTTTGCATTGTAAACCTGTTACAAATTGGTTCTGAAAATATTATTAAAAAAAAGTGAGAAGTGGGTTGCTTTGGTTTTTCTTTAGCAGTGTGTCTAGTTTAGAAAATCCAGAATAACATGTTACATAAGAATACCTGCTGGCTAAAAAACATCACCAGCAAACACAAAAAAACACGCCGAGAGGCATACACAAATCAACAACTCTTTGACAAGAGGGAGAATTTTTCAAACTCGCAAATTGTATCCTGCAGGTTACGTGCGAATGAGCGAAGTGACATGTTTGCAGTCATAAATATGAATGAAGTTTCAGATTTACCCTGTTTAAGGAAGCTGTTACTATGGAGACGTTGTTACAAGAAGGTCATTAGCGAGCTGCATTGCTGATGCACACAGCATTTCGAGGCAGAGCAAGGCGCTCTGCTGTCATCCATCTCCACTTTTCTGTCATTTATGGCTTTAGAGCGGTTTATCAATCAACATTTGATCTAAATGAGTGTGGACTAATTAGATGAGTCAGTTTTCTTGGCCTTCTGATATAAATCATTAGCCACTCAGGCAGATTTTTTTCTCAGTAAGGAATGTTTGCAATTAGCAGTGTTTGAAAAGGACAGGCATCACTAGTATTATTGCTCATGCTTTGTGTTCCAAGTATTAAAATTCACGTTTGAGCAACAGACATGAATGAAACCTGAAATCATGAGACTTGCATTTGAATGAGTGACCCGAGCCATATATAGTGACCAGAATATCATAGAGACTTTGAGTTGGGCTCTTTTTACTTTGGCCATTAAGCAGCCACCTATCAATCACCCTTTTATTTTATTTTATTTTATTTTATTTTATTTTATTTTATTTTATTTTATTTTATTTTATTTTATTTTATTTTATTTTATTGCATTGCATTGCATTGCATTGCATTGCATTGCATTGCATTGCATTGCATTGCATTGTATTTTTATTTTTATTTTATTACATATTTTTATTTTGACTTTTAGTTTGTTTTATCTAGTTGCTTAGAATATTTAAATTGTACTGGATGGATTGTATTTATTGGCAGCTATTTAAATGGCCTTCATTATGACATCATAATGTGCTTTATAAATCACTAGATGTTGTATAATTTGTCTCATATACTTGGCAGTGAAATATTTTCAATTAATTGGTGCTTAATTAAAGATGTTAATCTGTATGTAAAATAATACATTAAAAGGTTTCAGTGCAGTGGTGAATACAATTAAAGAGTTTGCCTTAAGCTAACAACACAGGCAATTGTTCATGGAAAGGCACATTTTAAAGGGTCAAGAGTATCTCAGTGGGTCAAGTGTTTGCTTAAATACCCAGAAGGCCAGTGGTTTTGGACAGGGATTGTTGACTTAGTAATGGAAGGTTGTATGGTCTCACGTACCTCAAAGATACATAAAGTTAAAGCCACAAATTTCCATTTTATGGGCTCAGTGAAACGGTGACATAAAATCAAGAACCATCATCAAGTATCAAAAGACAAAGAAGACCTACAATCAGTAGATCTAATTCATTCAAAGCTAATAAAACCACCCTTATCATTGAGTTTAATATTCCCAAACGTGCAGACAAGAATATCCATCTGTCATCTTTCACAAAACAGAGGTAGAAATAAAATGCAGCTTCCCTTGTGTCAGCATTCTGTGAGTGTCTCTCTCTCTCTCTCTCTCTCTCTCTCTCTCTCTCTCTCTCTCTCTCTCTCTCTCTCTCTCTCTCTGATGAGTCTTTCTGCGTCTGCGGTGATGTTTTTCACTAGTAGCAGTTGGAATGAATGGACGCTGCTTCAGCTATGCGGGAAGCTGGCAGGCGAAACTCTACATTCAGCAACGCCAGCCTTGAGCTTTTACAAATGCATTATGCACTTCCTTTCCTCATCCGCTCACTGTAAAAAAAACTGTTAGAAAAGGAAGAATGTGAAAATGGAGGGCATTGCCTTCACCTCTAACGGGTCAGTTAATGAGTGATGATTGCTAATAAATAATGAGTTGAACAGATCTGTAAAATATAGTATTAAACTTGAGGAGAGGTGTGTTTTCATATTTTTAATCAGGCTTACAATTTTTCACCTGGCCAACGATAAAACTGGTAAAAACCTACATATTTTTTATCTAGGGACCAGAATGTCATAGATACTTGAAAGTGGGCCATTTTTGACTTCTTAACCAGTAATCAACCAGCATAACAGCTTTTTATTTGATTTTATTTCATTTTATTTTATTTAGCATAATGTTTTATTTTTATTGTGTATAAAAACTTTTAGCAATTTCTCTGCTCTGGCAAACACCAACCACATTTTCTTTAAAAAATGTAATTGATACCAACTATAGTTTTACAGTGGGCACATTTTATTGTATTTTATTTTATTTTATTTTAATATTTTTTTATTTGTAATGTTTTTTACATTTATTTTAATATTTTATTTTAATTTTTTTATTTTAATGTTTTTATTTTAATATTTTATTTAGTTTTTTAAAATTATATAACTGATTTTATTCTTTATTTTAATTTTTTTTATTAATCGTAAGTTTAATGTATTAATTATATAAATTTTTAATTATATGAATGATTTTATTGATCTTATTATTTTATTCTATATTTTGTTATCAATTATTATTTTAGTCAGCATAATCTTTTATTGAAATATTCTTGTATCACAGTATTTTTTGTTGTGGTTGATGGAATAGAATTGAAAACAATTGAAATGGGGAAAAGTAGTTCATGGTAAGACTGCAGATTTTATGCATTCATAAGAGCTCCAGATGTTTGCTTCATGAATTCTTAAAATGTGGTCATTTTATATAACCTCCATTGTTGTATTACTTAATGCATTAACATTGGATCTTCCATTGCATAACTTTAATTTACATCTGGTTATGAGGCATAAAATAGAAAATTACTTTTTATTTTATACCAGCCATCAGCATTCCTTCGAGTCTTTTAATGTTATCATCAAATGACTCAAATATGTAAAATTGGGCTATCTTTGCACACCAGAAAATGTTCCATAACACTGTTCTGATCACACGTACTAGCTGAAGAGCCCTCATTAGGTGTCAGGGTGAAGTGATATCTATAGCTTGTCCCACAAAGCACTGATGCTACTCGTACCATCTTCATCACAACGCTGTGATGTGGAAATCGCCCCGTTGTGAATGTGGGTGAGCGTGTTCGTGAGTGAGAGGGAACGTGTGTGTTAGTGTGTGCGTAGGTGGATGTGGGCGGGTGGAAACGAGAAGAATCGACAGTGCTAACGTCGGCGTTGTCTCTTCAGACACTCCTTCAGAGAGCTTATGTGGGAGAGAGTGTGTTTGAGAGTTACAGAGGGTCAGGTCGACCTCAGGAGTGTCCAGTGAGCTTACAGGAGGTCTTGTATTAGAGCCAATGGGCTGTTCCAACTGTGAGAAAAAGCTGTTTGTGTGATACGTCACTAATTTAAGGGGATATATCATTGAAATTAGATTAAAACCTGTCAAGAACATGTACAGGTAATATTGCACCTCAAAATCAAAAGAAATAATAAATAATACTTTGTTAAAGGAAAATGAAGACATTTTTTTCCCATCCCAATTTCTCATTAACGTAATGCAAAAAAAGCTCATTATATTACTCTAATGTAAAGAAAAAATATATATCGTTTAAACTGTACATCATGGTACTGTTTGTTGTACTGTTTTTATACTGATTTTAATAAAAAAATTACTCATTTCAGTAAAAATACAATATAATGAGAATTTAGGAAAATGTGGTTGTGTCATGAAAATAATGACAATAGATTCTAAAAATATTTTCTTTGATATGAAAAAATAAATATGAAATATATATGAAAATAATAACAATACAATCAAATCTTAATGGTTCTAAAAACTGGCTTTGTTTTTAAAAATATATATAATTTTCTTGTTTTTCTTGTTAATATAAAATATTTTTTTATAAATATATGATATAAATAAAAAACTAAATGAATTTGTGCGCATATACACACACAGTGGGGAGAACAAGTATTTGATACACTGCCGATTTTGGAGGTTTTCCTACTTACAAAGCATGTAGAGGTCTGTAATTTTTATCATAGGTACTCTTCAACTGTGAGAGACGGAATCAAACAAAAATCCAGAAAATCACATTGTATGATTTTTTTAAATAATTAATTTGCATTTTATTGCATGACATAAGTATTTGATCACCTACCAACCAGTAAGAATTCCAGCTCTCACAGACCTGTTAGTTTTTTCTTTAAGAAGCCCTCCTGTTCTCCACTCATTACCTGTATTAACTGCACCTGTTTGAACTCGTTACCTGTATAAAAGACACCTGTCCACACACTCAATCAAACAGACTCCAACCTCTCCACAATGGCCGAGACCAGAGAGCTGTGTAAGGACATCAGGGATAAAATTGTAGACCTGCACAAGGCTGGGATGGGCTACAGGACAATAGGCAAGCAGCTTGGTGAGAAGGCAACAACTGTTGGCGCAATTATTAGAAAATGGAAGAAGTTCAAGATGGCGGTCAATCTCCCTCGGTCTGGGGCACCATGCAAGATCTCACCTCGTGGGGCATCAATGATCATGAGGAAGGTGAGGGATCAGCCCAGAACTACACAGCAGGACCTGGTCAATGACCTGAAGAGAGCTGGGACCACAGTCTCAAAGAAAACCATTAGTAACACGCTACGCTGTCATGGATTAAAATCCTGCAGCGCACGCAAGGTCCCCCTGCTCAAGCCAGCGCATGTCCAGGCCCGTCTGAAGTTTGCCAATGACCATCTGGATGATCCAGAGGAGGAATGGGAGAAGGTCATGTGGTCTGATGAGAGACAAAAATAGAGCTTTTTGGTCTAAACTCCACTCGCCGTGTTTGGAGGAAGAAGAAGGATGAGTACAACCCCAAGAACACCATCCCAACCGTGAAGCATGGAGGTGGAAACGTCATTCTTTGGGGATGCTTTTCTGCAAAGGGGACAGGACGACTGCACCGTATTGAGGGGAGGATGGATGGGGCCATGTATCGCGAGATCTTGGCCAACAACCTCCTTCCCTCAGTAAGAGCATTGAAGATGGGTCGTGGCTGGGTCTTCCAGCATGACAACGACCCAAAACACACAGCCAGGGCAACTAAGGAGTGGCTCCGTAAGAAGCATCTCAAGGTCCTGGAGTGGCCTAGCCAGTCTCCAGACCTGAACCCAATAGAAAATCTTTGGAGGGAGCTGAAAGTCCGTATTGCCCAGCGACAGCCCCGAAACCTGAAGGATCTGGAGAAGGTCTGCATGGAGGAGTGGGCCAAAATCTGGTCAAGAACTACAGGAAACGTATGATCTCTGTAATTGCAAGCAAAGGTTTCTGTACCAAAGATTAAGTTCTGCTTTTCTGATGTATCAAATACTTATGTCATGCAATAAAATGCAAATTAATTACTTAAAAATCATACAATGTGATTTTCTGGATTTTTGTTTTAGATTCTGTCTCTCACAGTTGAAGTGTACCTATGATAAAAATTACAGACTTCTACATGCTTTGTAAGTGGGCAAACCTGCAAAATCGGCAGTGTATCAAATACTTGTTCTCCCCACTGTATGTATGTGTATGTGTGTGTGTGTGTGTATGTATATGTATATATATATATATATATATATATATATATATATATATATATATATATATATATATATATATATACATACACATACATACACACACATACATACACATATATATATATATATATATATATATATATATATATTATGTAAGCACAGACTTTGATGTTTTGATGCAGTTAATCGATTTTACAGCCCTTATGTGTGTGTGTGTGTTTGTCTAATGAATAAATGTAAATGTGTGTGTATATAGCCACAATACATTAGCCAAAAAAGGTTATTTCCATATATAAATCATAAAGTTACGTTAACAAACAGCCCATTTAACTGAAGGTCAGAGAGAGGGTAAAAAATGGCCGTGTGAAATTGTTTTTGTTGTAAGAAATGTTGACTAACAACAATATAAGTGTAGAATGTGTTTCTTTTCAAATGTAACCAGTTTGTTTCGAGGTGTTTGTTCACAGCAGGTCATCCTCTTGTGGAAACACAGACCAGTCAGTCAAATCTCTTTTTGGACTGCAACAATTCATTTTTTATTTATCATGTTTTATTGTCCTGCGCCTATGTGCAACACCTCAGTTAAAAGGTCAGAAATGTCTTTGAAAAGATGAAGGATTGACAGAGGAAGAGGAAGGATGCGTCAGAGAGAGGAGGAGACGTGCTCATTTTGGGTTACGATTCCAGAGCGTTTGCGTGTGTATCATATTTAGTGTGCCATGCCGATGTTTCCATAAATTCCAGCACGTTTCAATGTGGATCCTGCTCATGGCTTCGTGTTGCTGTGCCTTCCATTGAGAGATGCAGAGGAGAGGTGGGCGGAAGAGGTGGCGTTACGTAACTGAGAAAAAGGACTGATGGGATAAACTTCAGTTAGAGAGAATGAGGAAGATAAAATAGTGCTTTTCTCAAAGTGTGATACCTCATCCTTCACTTAAGACCACTGTGTGGGTGTGTTTGTGTGTATATGCACTTTCATGACCTCATATGTTGCGTGTCTTATGTATAAGTGCATGTGAACAATTTGGATAAAAGGATTTGGACTCTCCTTAATGAGCTATTCATCACATCCTGTGATTCCTGTCTCTATGCAAGTACGTGAATGCAGACATGTCAAGTTAATATCTTGCTGAAGAAGCCAGATGTTATGAACATGTTAGCTACTAGCTAGCTAGCTAGCTACCTGAATACCTAAACACATCTGGTTTAATGCCACATTTGAACTTTATTGCCCCCTTGAGTTTACTGAGATTTGATATTGGCACAGTAATAAGTCTCTTATGCTCAGCAAGGCAAAAATACTGTAACAAGAGTAAAGGCCTGTTCACACCAACAGTGATAAATATAACGATAACTATATTAGCGTCCACACCAGTGCACTAAGTTGTGACAACATATGTTTTTACATTGCTTTAACTCATCAAAATAAGTTTGCAATTTTCAACTTTTTTATAAGTTATACAAGATTCAACTCATTTAAGTCAGTTTTTTTAAGTTGTAATTTAAGTTGAAATGACTTAAACATCCAAGTTCATTGTACTTAATTAAAACTTTAGTTTTTTACAGTGTGGATGATATCTCAAATGCTCAAGCTCGTTACAGCAGGATTGATTCTGATTGGCTGTCAATGTTTTTATCGTTCATCAGCTGGATAAACTCGTTCTGAAAGTGATTCCAACTGTATATTTTCTCTGTGCCGTTATAGCTGTGGTGTGAACTCTGTGGTTCTTTAATGTTGAGCGATTTTTAGAACTATATATTTATTGTTATCTTTATAGTTATTGTCCTTGGTGTGAAAGGGCCTTAATATTGTGAAAAATTACTGAAAAATATTAGGGATGCACCGATAGGATTTTTTGGGGCTGATACCGATTTTAACAAACAATTATTGGCCGATACCGATATTTGTCACTTGCCCTCTTATTTGAAATTTTGTCATTAAAATAGAGTGTTTTGATCATGTTTTAAATCAGCAAAGTAAAAAAAAAACATACATTAACTTATAGCCTACTAGCTAGTTTATTGCTGCATTATCAAATAATTTCTAATGAACATAGACTGGATCCATTTAACATTCAGCATGCCAACATAAAAATATATAAATACAACAGAACAAGATACATATCAAATAAACAGTGTTTTCTAAGTAGGTTTAATGTTAAATAACACTGCATATTCTTCACTGTATAAATTAAATACATATATTATTATTACATTGAGACGTAGCTAAATTCTACTGTACAACATTAATCCTGTCACAATTACGTTGTTAAACTGAACTTTTATTTTGACGGGTTGCCATGAAGACCTTCGAGTTCCTGTATGTGTGTTTATGATATGACGATAGATTTTGTCGAATGAAACGGTAAAATGCTCATGAAGTGACTGGAGATGCATTCATGTCCTCATATATTGAGGCGGCAGAGGCTGAAAAACACTGCGAGTTTCAGTGTGTGTGAGGTAAATGAAACCGCGCGTCTGCGCCATTCATTCACACAGAAACATGCAGGATTCATATTTAAACAGTCTTTTTGCGGCGTAATATTCACAGACAATAGTATATATCGCAATTTGATTTAAGTGTACTAACCTACGCTTTATTTATTCATCAAAACTTTGACAAATTCCGTGACATTCCACTATGCAGTAAATTCTGTTTTTATGACTGGATTCCGTCTGCGTTTTCCGCATTGCGGAAATGAATCCTTATGAAAGTTACAAAAGTTATTGAGTCAAGAGTAGTAGGCGAATTTTTTATTTTCATTTTTTTTGATTAACATTAAAACGCAGACAGCAGCGCAGCAGGAATATAACATTATAATCTTGGATTATGTAGCAGACATTATACAGCTCAGTGCCTTCACGCAGTTAATTAATAAACCATCGGTTTGTTATTTCGGCCTTTTTCATGCTATAGCCGATATGCCGATGGTTGTAAATTGATAAAAAATAGTCCGATAAATCGGTGCATCTCTAAAAATATATCTTCAGTGTCACATGATCCTTCAGAAATCATTCTAATATGCCGATTTGCTGCTCAGGAAACATTCTTATTACTATCAATTAGAGATGCACTGATCGACCGGCTAGGGATCGAAATCGACCGATTTTCCTTATGATCGGCCCGAACTGGTGTCCGGTCGTTCAGTCTCACGTCTTTCCGATTCTGAGCTGGTTTTTGTTGCCAGCGACACGGGCAATAACATCAGCTGTGAGTTCTCGCTCTCTTCTCTCCGACAGCGAAGTGACACATATCCGCCTCCTCTCACTCAATCGTCTCGTTCGCTCAGGTTAAATAGTGCTTGTATTGCGCATAATTTTAGTCATTCCCGCAGGTATCGCGCTCACACCTTAAGCGCGCCCACAAACCGCTTCTCAGTCTCAAACAAGCATGTCCTGAAAAGTGAAGCCAAAGCATCTTGATCGCCCCCAGGTGGTTGGTCCCAGTATAGCTCATAAAGCCCGCCCCCTCCATGTGTTCTAATGGGACGTGAGACAAGCTAAACAATCAAATTACACTTCAAATACATTTTTTTCCAAAGATTTGGAAAGAGTTTCTGTGATTTTTAGGCTGTTTTTATCACGCTGATGTAAGTTCATGTGTTCGTTTTTTAAAATAAGTTTGGTTTTAGTTAGTTGTTTGATGCTATAAAAAAAACGGGGGTGTGGCGTCATGATTGACAGTTGTGATTGACAGCTTCTCTAAACGAAGTAGTCACTGAAGCACCAACAGATTTTTTTACGGGATTTTCGGGAGGAGATTAGAGCTTTAACTTTAATTTCTACATTTCCACAACTGTTTATTTCGCATCAACATAATGAGTTGTTCTGCAGCTAACAGATACTGCGGGATTGTGGGCGGGGTTTTGATATCGCAGCTCTACTTCCTGCTCTCTACTGCGTAGACTCCGGTTTCACGTTTACTTCTGCGCAGACTCGGGTCCCAAATCAGTGCAAGATGTCAGCGCCATATTCGGATGTTGGCGGCTTCACTTTTCTCCAACAGAAGATAGTGAAGGGCCGTCGTCCATCTTTTTTACAGTCTATGGTCTCAAACAGCTTACCAAACAGTGAGTACCAAAATGAGTGGCTCATTGCGCTGATGGTCAAATACATACAAAATTATGTCAAAATGCTCGTCTTGGCAAGTATTCAGTTAAACACAGTCAGTTTTGGAATGTAAATATAGTTGAGAAAGATAACAGATGTTGTGTAACAGTATTTTGGGTCCGTGCATAAACTCTTAAAGGGACAGCAGTCTAATATTCCTGCTGCTGCCTGTCATGATCATAAAAGAACAAAAGACATCTGTATTTAATCTGTATAAATTTTTTTACAATGAAGACTATCCAGTGTTATTTTACATTTGTTTACTTTAATTTCTGTAGTATTTCTTACCTGAATAATAACCTACTGCTAGACCCACCTGAAAAACTTAAAGCCGTGTTTATTTTGTATCTCTCTTTATTCTATTGCATTTATTTGTGCTGTTGTTTGCTATTTGTTATTTTATTACTGACTTTTTACTTGTATTTGTTTTATGAAAATAAAATTTTGCATTGAAATTGATTTTTGTTTGTATTTGGTAGGGGTGGGCGATATAGCCTCAAAATTATATCACGATATTTCAAGAATATTTGCGATAATGATATTTATGACGATATAGAAAAAAATATATGGAACAAAGTTTTATTGGTGATTACAGCTGGTAGGCAGCAGCATTTATTAGTGCAAACAAAATGAAGGGCATTTTCCATCCTTTTCCAATGAGCTACTGTCATTGATGACAGAATACCTAATTCGAAGTGAAAATGTATTGTCATAAGGTGGCAGCATCAGAGTCAAATGGTAGCAAGTAAAAAAAGTAGCCTTGGTACCAGTTGGTAGTGTTTTCACTGGAAATCTTAAGTAAAAGTATAACATAACTCCTTAACATTTTAGTTTGACAATAACTAAAGAAATTTATGCCATGGTCTGTCTGAATATTCGATTCTGATTGGCTGGAAGGTGTGCAATAAAATCGTTTAATGCACAGGTAGTTCCAAGTCAGTTGAATCACCGTTCTATAATAATGCGCTGTTTTCATTGAAGCGCGCGCACGCACACACACAGAGACACGTACACGTCACTCGCGTACAGAGAGCGGAGATCGCGCTGCGCATTCAGGAGCACAGAAACTTATCAACTTATCGACTTTTAGCAATAAAATAGCTAAGCTACTAGATCACATTATATTTCTAAGCAACGATGGGGTTACATCGCTATTTTTAAGTAATAAACGTACATCTTCATTGTTAAGAGAGACGCTGAACAGACGCAGGCACGAATATCTCTCTCTCTCTCTCTCTCTCTCTCTCTCTCTCTCTCTCTCTCTCTCTCTCTCTCTCTCTCTCTCTCGATAATTAATTCAAATAAATGCTATGATTCATTCATTCATTCAAAATAAATGTAATCTTACGCACTACCTCTGTGTCTGATTCAGAGCGGGCAGAATGCTGGATCTAACGAGTCGTAACTGAAAATAACAGTCAGTTTTACCCTTCCGGTCAAATATTGCGCTGCAAACATCAATAACAGCTTATCAATGTTTTGTCAGTTGTCAAGAGGTCTGACCGCATCCTTTTTAGGTACTAAATTGTCATCGGAGGCTGACATGCTGCTCTTACTCTCAGACAGTGTTATTGTTGTGTGCGTTAGGGGACGTAAATGCGCCATACGTCATTGCGTCGCTATATCATTGATATCATGATATGGCAGACCCCTAGTATTTGGTGTCAATTATCGGAATCGGCAGGTCACAAAAAAATTGGAAATCGGAACCGGCCAAGAAAATTGCAGTCAGTGCATCTCTACTATCAATGTTGAAAACAGTTGTGCTGCTTAATATTTTTGTGGAAACCGTGATACACTTTTTTTTCAAGATTTTTTGAATAAAAAATTATACATCTTTTATAACAATTATTTGGTCACCTTTTTAACAATTTAATGCATCCATGGTGAATAAAAGTATTCATTTATTTATAAATAAATCTTACAGACCTGAAACTTAATTTTGTGTTTTTGTTTATCCTTATATTTGTAGTAAAGCCATTTAAGATCCATGTTTTGCTCAGTGACCTTTACTTCAGAGCACTGAGTCTGTTTTGTTACAGAGACTTGTTTTTATGGTATGATTAACTCTGAAGGATGAAGTCTGAGGCTGTAGGTTGTTTTGTAGTGAAAGACGTGGATGAAACTGGAATAAACTCCAGGGTGGACATCAGAGGTTGATCCTGCCACACAGCTTGCTGTGACCCAAACACTGAAGGTGCATTGAGATGTAAGATATTGAGAACAGTGGCTAAGCAATTATCAATAATTTACTACTCCACAATATATGAAAAACTGTATTAATATTATCTGTCCACTCAGTGCAGAGCTCAAGGCTGCTTGGCCATGTTGCATTAGCAGCATCTCTGGTGCCTAGATGTCAGTGTTGTGATTTCAGCTAATTGAAGCAAAATGTGTTCAGACACACACGTCTGTCTACATGTTTGATTACTCAATTGTTTTGACTAGCGATATAAAGCAGAAAAATTCATCAGACAAGGTTAGCTGTATCTACTGTTTTTATGGAACATTTTATCATTGCAACTGAAGTTACACAAGGAACGTCTTTATATATACACTATATTGCCAAAAGTACTGGGACACCCCTCCAAATCATTGAATTCAGGTGTTCCAATCACTTCCATAAAATCAAGCACTTAGGCATGCAGACGCTTTTACAAACATTTGTGAAAGAATGGGTCGCTCTCAGGAGCTCAGTGAATTCAAGCGTGGTACCGTGATAGGTTGCCACCTGTGCAATAAGTCCATTCGTGAAATATCCTCACTACTAAATATTCCACGGTCAATAACAAAGTGGAAGCAATTGGGAACAACAGCAACTCAGCCACGAAGTGGTAGGCCACGTAAAATCACAGAGCAGGGTCAGCGCATGCTGAGGCACACAGTGCGCAGAAGTCACCAACTTTCTGCAGAGTCAGTAGCTACAGACCTCCAAACTTCGTGTGGCCTTCAGATTAGCTCAAGAACAGTGCGTAGAGAGCTTCATGGAATGGGTTTCCATGGCCGAGCAGCTGCATCCAAGCCTTACATCACCAAGTGCAATGCAAAGCGTCGGATGCAGTGGTGTAAAGCACGCCGCCACTGGACTCTAGAGCAGTGGAGACGTGTTCTCTGGAGTGACCAATCACGCTTCCGATGGACGAGTCTGGGTTTGGCGGATGCCAGGAGAACGGTACTTGCCTGACTGCATTGTGCCAAGTGTAAAGTTTGGTGGAGGGGGGATTGTTGTTGGGATGGTGTGGGGTTGTTTTTCAGGGGTTGGGCTTGGCCCCTTAGTTCCAGCGAAAGGAACTCTTAATGCTTCAGCATACCAAGACATTTTGGACAATTTCATGCTCCCAACTTTGTGGGAACAGTTTGGGGATGGCCCCTTCCTGTTCCAACATGACTGCGCACCAGTGCACAAAGCAAGGTCCATAAAGACATGGATGAGCGAGTTTGGTGTGGAGGAACTTGACTGGCCTGCACAGAGTCCTGACCTCAAATATGTGTGTGTGTATGTGTATATGCATGTATATATGTGTGTTATACATTACACTATATCTATCAGTATTTATTTATTTTTATTTTTTTCTGTTTATTTTAATTAAAATGTTTTAGTAAGAGTCTGTTGTTAATTTTTCCTTGGTTTTTAGAGATCTAATTTGCGGTCTATCACCATTAGTCTTTGTTTATGTTTGACAAATAATAATAAAAAATGTATTTAAAGAAAATGAATGCCATGTTTTAACTAATGGTCTTTTTTTCTTTTTCTATGTCCTGTGCTACCATGCTGAAATGACACCTGATTTTTAGGTAAGAAATTTCTCTTTAATAAACACTGTTTACTTGCACTGCAGTTGTAAATAGGAATCACAATCCATTTTTCACATTTCTTTATATTGCTGGTTACCAAAGAGCTTAATTTTGCTTCAGCATGGCATCGTTTACCTGTAAGAGACGGCAATGATTGCATTTTAGTCAAAAAGGTACGTAGCGTGTACTTAGTACCAATCCATGCATTTTAAAGATTTTAAAAGGCATTTCGATTTGTTGAAAGCTCTTGAATGTAATTTCGTGACTAGTATATATAGCTGCTACCACAAAACAGCCTCATTTAAATGGCATGAAGAATCAGGTTTTAGACATACGCCGGAAATGTTATCCTTTCTGAAGGATTCTGTTTTTGTCTTTTTTTTTTAAGCATGTCATTACGACTCTTTGCTATGTGTGTAGTAGCATACTTTGGTCCTCTGTACTTTCATTCAGAATAGTTTAAATATAAGGGAAAAATTTCATATACTGCTTGTTCATACTTTTAGCAAGAGTTGGTGCTCATCTTAAACGCTCTTCTTAAATGAAAAGTGCAGTTTAAACATATATACAGTAGATGATTTCATATTCAATTTATAAAGTGGATTATTTATGTTAGTGGTTCTCCAAATGGAGTATTGTTTGATGTGTGCTGTGGAGTGCCTCAGGTGTATGTATTGGGCAACATTCATTTGCAGATACATGGGCATGTTTTCATAATTGACAATCTCATGGAAACATGCCCAGGTCATATTTCACCCGACTATCAAAAGACAAAACAAAAAATATATATATTTTGCATAAAGAATATCAATATTTTTGGATTATTACTATAATTTTTTTGGCATTGTGATTGCATTATTTTCTTGAAAAATGTGTGGATTTTCATTACCATAATGCATTCAGATGTTGTACTTTTGGGTGTTTTAGTTTTTGTAATTCTCATTATTTTCAATGACTATTCTATTCTTAATGGAATTTTTAACAGCATTACAGTAAAAAATTATGCTTTTTTCATTTAAATCCACATCAATTAAAATAATACAACAAATACTTCCATGATGAAATAGCTTTTAGTACTTTCAAGTTTTGTAATGTTTAATGTTGTAATTATAATAAGATGTTCATTACGTTACATTAAGGAGAATTTGTGGGCAAAATTTACTTATATTTTATCACATAATGCACAAAAAATGGAAAAATGCATGTTTTCCTAATGCAAAATATAATTTCTCATTTATTTCTTATTGGACAAGATCCAGATGGGTTTTGTGAGAATCCATACTTGGTGTACATAAAATATATTTATACAGTAAGCTGTGTGAACGCACGTCCGTCATACATAATAGGAATATTTAATGAAGCAACAGAATGATTTTGTAAGCAAGTAAGATTTGAAGGCCACAAGATTTGTCTGTGTGATGCTGTGTGACATTGAACTGATTGGTGTCTCTTGATTGCTTGAGCTTCGCTGGCCAGATGTTTTCATTTCTCTGATTCTTGTGTTCCCCCTCCCTCTTTCACAGCAATCAGTCGCATCCCTCTCTCCCCTATCTTTAGGAGTCAGGCATGTAATTATGTTGGCTTGTTAGTGTGTGCGTGCACGTTCCTGGAAGGAGGAAGGTGGCACAAGGGGTGTAGTCGAACCTGCCACTTCAAGCTGGTGCATCAATTACCCACTGGGTGTCTCTGTCACGTACACACACATACACACACACATATGCATGTGTACACAAACACAGGCATGGCTGTTTACAGACACTAAGACAATGATACACTCACACAGTGACTATAAATAGCATTGTTTTACATGCAATTATGCGTTTAATGCATACAATGAAGTGGAATTACCATACCTGAAGATGCAGATGTTGTGATTTTCCACCTATATGGGTGTGCGAGGTATCTCACCCCGAGTGTCACCTGCAGGGTTTACAGCTGTGAGTTTGGTGTGTTTGTGAATTCTCTCGGGTGAGTGACGCAATCTTCTACAGATAAGATGTGTTCAACACCTACTGTGATTTGATCGTTTTCTGTGAGAATTGCACACACTCCCATTCTTGAAGCCGTTGTGATGACATTCGCATTGTGAAAATGGAAT
Organism: Coreius guichenoti; assembly: GCA_039654105.1. Classification (NCBI taxonomy): domain Eukaryota; kingdom Metazoa; phylum Chordata; class Actinopteri; order Cypriniformes; family Gobionidae; genus Coreius; species Coreius guichenoti. The sequence continues at coordinate 30,021,488 of CM077189.1, read as the reverse complement.
GATGGAAGTGTAACATTGATGTTTTTAGTGACCTCACACACTGCTTTCATGTTACAGGTTGAAAGGTACAGACGCTTACAGCTGTTTGCAAGCGTTTCTGCATATAGTAGTGATAATTTACAAACCAAAACAGAATTAACCTTTAAGATCCCATGAAATCAAAATGTGAGTTTTGTGGCATTTAGTTTGTGTCTGTTAGCTTTGAAGTCATCTATATGCTAGTGTACTCCTAGATGTTGATACTTTAAAATTCACAGTCTCTCTCTACCAGGAATAGAATAAATATTGATGGCTCTTCTTGCTTTTTTATTCTATTTAACAATTTTTGGCCAAAATTATTTTATATGCCAACGTGTATATTTAAATGACATTGGTCATAGGGATTCATGGGATCTTTAAAGGAATGTTCATGGTTCATTGAAAGGTTAATATGGTGTTTACAGTAATGTAGGCCTACTTTAAATATAAATTCACACTTGAATTCTTATTGTGTGTGAGCTATTAAATAGTTTAAAATGGTCCTTTTTGAAGTTAGATTACGTTTCTGTACCAACATTATTTCTGTGACTAAAGTTTGCCTTTCTGATATCCGTACTCTGTGAAATTTACTGTGTTTACCAGCTTTACTGGAGTTATGTGGTCATGACATTGAAACTGATTAGATATAGCCTAACATTAAAAATGTCTATCACACTGGCTTCAAACCTACATGTACAGTGTTAAAGTTTTCTAGCTGTACTTTTGAAACTGTGTGCATTTTAAGTCTGTATTACTTAAATAATGTCTTCACATCACATCTACAGCCGGTGGAAAAGAATCCAACAGGACTCGGGCAGAAATCATATTCATATTCATGTCTCTCATTAGCAATATTTTAGTATAAATATTAATATTATTTTGTTTACTTAAAGGAACAATGTGTAAGATTTTTGGATTAAAATATCCAAAAACCACTAGAACAATGTTTTATATTTTGTTGACTTGTGTAACTTATATTATCCCGAATGTTTAAATCCAGAGAAAAAAGCAATTTTAACCAGGACACGGACCGTGTCCGTGCATCGCCTATTAATGACATAATACCCGCGTTACCCTCGATTTCCGGTTTTGTTTTGTAGAAACCATGGAAACATCAAAGACGCTTTAATATATTATGTGTTTTATTAGACAAGTGAGCAACTGTTTGGATACATTCATCGACAGAAAACTAATCATTGTTATATAGCTCAACACAGTTAGACTTATTGTTTAAATCTGGTTTTCTTGATTTACCGCGAGTACCAAGTTTTACCATGACTAATATCGATCTAGCTTACTGCAGTGTGCAACAAGTGTCTCATAGTAGCCGCCGTGCAAACGCACAGAGTAGCATTATAACAACTTTCAACACGCTTAAATAATCTATCTAATATGATAAAACAGTGCTGCGTCACCCCTCATACGCATGAGCGGAAGAAGCGGAAGCGCTCATCTGTGGCATAATAAAAGCTCCACTGCTCTCGAGCTGTGTGATTTGCTTGTCTCTCATTAGCAATCGCTCCAGCGGCCTCGTTCCGCTCCCACCCTGCTTTATACTACAGTAACGTTAATAAATCTTCCATGAATATGATTTCTGCCCGAGTCCCGTTGGATTTTTTTCCACCGGCTGTAGATGATGCCATGATTACAAAAAATCAAGGCGTCATCAAGCTGCGACTTTGTTTTGTATAAGTGACCTCTAGCGGCGAAAAATTACATATTGTGCCTTTAACTTGAACCTGGAATATTCCTATATAAAATAATAAAGTTTTGAGCCTACTACAATTTTATATAGCCCTCTTAGATTGCAATCTTGATTGCAAACAATTAGATAACGTTTTTACTGTTGTCTTTTGATATGTTTAAATATTCTATTATGAATCATTTGTTGGCTAGTTCTTCTTTCCAGAGTCCTGTCAGTTAATATGATTGATATTACAGGTATGAATATTTAAAAGAATTTATAATGCCACTCTGAACCTTCTAGAACCCAGATTCTGTTGTGTCACTCAGAGCCAGACTGTCTGTTTCACCTTAAGATGTAAACCTTTCTGAAACAGCCTTTCATCTTCCCTTCAAATACTTTGAAATGTTCAGGTTCTATTTTCTATTCAGTTCAGGTAGTAGAAATGGCTCTTTTTTCACCCATCAAAGCATTGTAAATGGTTAAAAGTTATTAAGAGCAATTTCAGCCTACAGTCATGAGTCGTAGTTGCTGCCTTTAATCCAGTTTTCCTTTTCAATTCTGACTGTGTACACATCATTTCACATAGTTAGCCATTTCTGCTTTCCATCTTTCATCCCTTTTTCAGTGTCTGCATCTGTCTGCAGATTTAGCCATTTAGACGTGTTAGTTTGTAGCAGGCTTATGCATGGATAAATGGAGTTATCTACTGTACCAGGGACTGGAATCCATTTTTCATCTCTTTGTAAAGCGGCTCATGCTCTCTTTAGTTATGTAAGGCTGAAGGCTATAAATCAATTCAGACCTGCATATGTTACCACAGCAGCCAATCATGCAAGTCATGTTAGCATATGATACCACAGCAGCCAATCAACCAAGTCACGTTAGCATATATTACCACAGCAGCCAATCATCCAAGTCACGTTTGCATATATTACCACAACAGCCAATCATGCAAGTCACTCTAACGTATATTACCACAGCAGCCAATCATGCAAGTCACGTTAGCATGTGTTACCACAGCAGCCAATCATGCAAGTCACGTTAGCATATATTAACAGCCAATCATGCAAGTCACGTTAGCATATATTACCACAGCAGCCAATCATGCAAGTCACGTTAGCATATATTACCACAACAGCCAATCATGCAAGTCACGTCAGCATATGTTACCACAGCAGCCAATCATGCAAGTCACATTAGCATATATTACCACAACAGCCAATCATGCAAGTCACGTCAGCATATGTTACCACAGCAGCCAATCATGCAAGTTACATTAGCATATATTACCATAGCAGCCAATCATGCAAGTCACGTTAGCATATATTACTACAGCAGCCAATCATGCAAGTCACGTTAGCATATATTACCACAACAGCCAATTATCCAAGTCACATCAGCATATGTTACCACAGCAGCCAATCATGCAAGTCACATTAGCATATATTACCACAACAGCCAATCATGCAAGTCACTCTAGCGTATATTACCACAGCAGCCAATCATGCAAGTCACGTTAGCATATATTACCATAGCAGCCAATCATGCAAGTCACGTTAGCATATATTAACAGCCAATCATGCAAGTCACGCTAGTATATGTTATCAAAGCAGCCAATCTGCAGCCAATCATGCAAGTCATGTTAGCATGTGTTACCACAGCAGCCAATCATGCAAGTCACGTTAGCATGTGTTACCACACCAGCCAATCATGCAAGTCACGTTAGCATGTGTTACCACACCAGCCAATCATGCAAGTCACGTTAGCATGTGTTACCACAGCAGCCAATCATGCAAGTCACGTTAGCATATATTAACAGCCAATCATGCAAGTCACGTTAGCATATATTACTACAGAAGCCAATCATGCAAGTCACGTTAGCATATATTACCACAACAGCCAATCATGCAAGTCACGTTAGCATATATTACCACAACAGCCAATCATCCAAGTCACGTCAGCATATGTTACCACAGCAGCCAATCATGCAAGTCACATTAGCATATATTACCACAACAGCCAATCATGCAAGTCACGTCAGCATATGTTACCACAGCAGCCAATCATGCAAGTCACATTAGCATATATTACCATAGATGCCGAAGAGCATATATCAAACTGTCTGTTGTTTTATAGCTCTGCCTTAGGGATCGGTGTGTGTGTGCATGTTCTTGTCTTACCCCGTCTTTTATTTTCCCTGTCTCAGCTATTTTATCTTTTACACTAACAGAAAGAACTACCCGCCCTCAAGATGTTCCAAACCTGTATGAATTTCTTTTTTCTGCTGAACACAAAAGAAGATGTTTTGAAGAATATGGATAAGCAAACAGTTGATGGACCCCATTGACTTCCATAGTATTTTTTTTCCATACTATGGTGGCTTTGTTTTTAATTAGTTTCTTTGTATCATGAAATAAGACTTTGATCATATCACCCACCAATAATCATGTTAAATTATCGTGATTTCAATATTGACCAAAATAATCGTGATTTATGGTTTTTGCCATAATCGAGCAGCCCTACTGTTTAGCCTGTAGCATTAAAGTCAGCATGATACACCATTTGCAACTCATTTTATTTAATGTGTCATACTTCTGTGAAACAACAGGATATTCAACAAGAATTAATGTTGGAAGGCACTATTTTGTCCATCAGGAATTGTTTGGATGATAAAGTTGGCGTGCCATACGAGAATTGAGTGAGATCTGAATGTGAGTTTTTTTCTAAAATAAGGTCTAAATCTATTGGTTAAAATTTTCCATTTTGATTCAGTGTTGACTTTAAAAGTGTTGTAACCAGGAGTTCACTGCAGCCTGTTTGACTGTAACTCTGGCAGAAGGAAGCCGTTGCCTGTGGTTTCTTCGAGCTCTTGGCAGGGCTGAGGCGTGTAGCATGGGTTGGCTGGAGCATCTCTTGAAGGTCCGCCAGACCTTGGAGCTGACGTAACTCTTTCCACGCTAGTTACATTCGACATTTCAGCATCTCCAATTTTCTCTGCAGGATAGAGTGAAAAAGACATGTTGTGGTACACGTGTATATAGCCTCCAAGTAAGAATTTTCAGGAAAAACCACCTTGAATAGCCCATGAAATCAAAATTGTAGTTTTATTGCTTTCGGTACATGTCTGTTTGTTATAAAGCCACAATATGTAATCTTTTGTCGCTAGAGGTCGCTTATTCAAAACAAAGGAAATCGAGGGTAACGTGGGTATAATGTCATTAGTATGTATTTTTGAATACATGTATATATTTAAGAAATATTTGCATATATATATATGTTATATTATATTATATTATATTATATTATATTTTATATATATATATATATATATATATATATAATTTTTTATTTAAATATTTATTTTATATTATATATAAATATTTTATATATAAATATAACACATTTTTCTTAAATATATACATGCATGTGTGTGTATTTATATATACATAATTATACACAGTACACACACATATATTATGTAAACTTTTATTTTGGATGCGATTAATCGTGATTAATCGTTTAACAGCACTAGTAAGTATATAAGTCGACAAAATATATAACATTGTTCTAGTGGTTTTTAGATATTTTAATCCAGAAATCTTACATATTGTGCCTTTTAAGGGTATCTCTGGTTATGCTAGAGCACTCCTAACATTTACTTAAAAAAAGAAAAGAAAGAAATTAATACTTTTTTTATTGAGCAAGGACACATTAAATTGATCAAAAGTGACAGTGAAGGAAGACATTTTATAATATTACAAAATATTTATATTTCTTAGTAATATTATCTTTTGAACTTCCTATTCGTCAAAGAATCCTAAAAGAAATGTATCACAGTTTTCACAAAAATATGAAGCAGCACAACTGTTTTCAACATTGATAATAATAAAAAATGTTTCTTAAGCAGCAAATCAGCATATTCATCAAAAATTAGCTATTACTAAATGATCAGAATAAATAACAGAACAATCAAATGAAAAAAATAATAAAGCATTAAAATATCATTTTCACAAGTAGCAAGTGAGCAAAAATGATGGGTCATTTAAAGTCTCTAATTGCTGAAATGTCCCTCAAGGAAGACGCTAAAGTATTTTCTTGCCGCTTTGCTGCTCTTAGCCTGCTAGCGGCATCAACGGCAGCTTGCGGCTTCAAAACAACCCGCACACATTCATTCCAGTCATATTCATCCCAAATGTCCTTCTCCGTTGCTTTTTCATTCAGCTTTCACACGCTAGGAGCCAAAGCTTCATGAATGTGACCCAAGCGGTCTGTGCAGCCGTGACGTAGATCGCCCCACGCGCCCACATCCTGCTTGCAGATCTCCTACCTGTTCAGGAGGAAAGGTTGGATTGAACTGGCCGGATGCAAAGAGGGGGCTAGCGTTGCTTCCCCTCAACAAAATCCTCTTCACACTCTCCTCTGCCAGTCGCTGTATTTAGAAGCGTGAACCGGGAACCGTGCCAGTTCAAGGGGATACGCTCGTAGTCTGGCTTGTCAGTACGGAGGGTCAAACTAATTGAGAGAGATAGTGTCTGTTTTGGACATTCAGAACATTTTACAGCTTAAAAGTGTGTAGGAAAAGAAACCGCCACATTTTTAGCAAGCTGAGCAATAACAGCATGTTTTATGAATAAAATCAATCGAGTGATTTAATCTGCTCACTTTACAGTCCTCTAATTTGAATCAATGCTGTCATTTGTAAACAGAGGGGAGGAAAAAAAACACTTAAAGCAATAGCTGAGCAGGAAAATTGACCAATGAGATTTCACTGTGGGCGGGGCTAAGTCCTTTTTTTTCCATTTGCGACACATTGCGACAGAATCCTCAATTGCTGAAGCATGCGAGTTTCTTTTTAACTATTTTAAAATGGATTTTTGTCAGATTAATTTGTCAGACATTAACAGCAATACAAAGATTGGTAGAGATTTAAAAAAAAATATCATCAAATAGGTTAAGAAGTGCAGTTTTCTGTCCTGTGTTTATGTATTTCCTATTCTAACATTAATTTGATCATTCAACACAGTCTCATGTCAACTCATGAATTTTGGGCGAATTCGTTCAATCTCACTTGTATGTTTTCGTACGGCCAGCTCATGTCATTGTTTTTTATTACACATACGTTTTCCTACAAATTGCATCATACTAATTCGTTCAAAATTGTAACTTTGTGAAATACTGGCATTCATCCCTTAAAAAAAGGTAAATAGGTTTTAGTTACTTTCCAATTGGTTGCAGGTGGTATTGGGGGAGGGACATTTCAGAGAGCATTTGATTGGTCAAAAATCAAGCGTAGCGTCAGTTCTGGCAGGTCAGGTTAGTCAAGCTCGCATCAGCTGACTGTCAGCTGATCACGTCTACCTATAGGAATACGACGTCTATCACAGCATACATATATAAGCTCCTTCAGTACTATCAGCAGCTATCGTGTTTCTCCAGAGCTCATTTACCATCCTCCATCCCCAGCTCCTCCTCTCGTCCAGTCAGGATTTGGTATTCTGATTCCCCTTGAATCAGACTAAATTCCCGAGTTATTTTGTACATTTAAATATCGACATTAATGATATCTGCAATACATCTGTTATGTTATGTTCTGTTTACCCTAAGGGGGGTGTTATTGCTGCTCTCCCTGCTCTTATCCATGCTAGGCTGCATTAGGGCTGGGCGGTATATCGAGTTTGTACAATATATCGATATATTTTTTAGAAACGATATGGAATGAGGCAATACCGTTTATATCGATATACAGTAGATTGATACGAATGCATCTGAAAAATAGCGGAGTACGCAGAATGAGCTGATGCAGGGAAAGTGCATGATGCAATTTGTCCTAAACATGACACATGCTTTATATTAAGGGCTTCAAAATAACTGGTAAGATATAGTTAACATGTATAGTTTAAAGCAGCTTGCCCTGTCAGATGCTCTGAGAGGCTACTTGTGTTGACAGATAAATAGGCTACTTGCGGTGTTTAATGCGTTTGAAATGTGGTGCTTTCCTCAGTGCATAACTTACATTTCACAGGTATATTCTCCATCTGTAAATGTTAGTAAGTCATGCAAATATGTCCATTTTGCTGTCAGGAGAGGACGAGCCTTCTGCAAGTGCAAGTGAATCTAAAATTCAGGCTTCCGTGAATGAGCGCCGCCACGCGCATTCGCGCCAAACAGACGGAGCGTGTATATACCGTGTATCGCCATTCAACCAAAAAATACAGAGATATGATTTTTTGGCCATATCGCCCAGCCCTAGGCTGCATGAATGCGCAGGGAGTTCTTGCCCAGAACAGAACCATACTGCCAATCCAAACTGTATGCTAATTGTCAATCATCTTTGACGATAGTGGTCCTGACAGAAATCTATGTAGTGCAGGATGAGTCATCAAGACTTTTTATCTGTTGTAAAGTTTATATGCGGGTCTGTTAAATTTTCTTTTTGAACATTAGGAGATGACTAGCATATACACTACTCCTCAAAAGTTTGGGGTCAGTAAGATTTTTTTAATAATGTTTTTAAAATAGGTTTTATTTGATGATAAAATACAGTAAAAACAGTTATTTTAAATTGTATTAATATTTCACAATATTACTGTTTTCTATTTGAATATATTTTAAAATGTAATTTATTCCTGTGCTGGCAAAGCTGAATTTTCAGCATCATTATTCCAGTCTTCAGTGTCACATGAGCCTTCAGAAATCATTCTAATATGCTGATTTGAAGAAACATTTTTCATTATTATTAATGTTGAAAACAGTTGTGCTTTTTCATATTTTTTTGTGGATGCATTTTTTCCAGGATTCTTTGAATAGAAGTATTTTTTTTACTTGGTTTGGTGTTAACAGGCCTGGTTTTGTGTTTTGTTTGTATCTAGTTAGCTGGTAAAGCTGGCACATTTCCACTGTCTTATGTGCTCGGTGAGGTATTGTGGCAGATTTAATGGGAATGTGCCATGTACCTGCAGCCTTGCTGTCTAATGAGCGTCACGAAGCCCAAAACACTCCCGGGTTTGTGTGTGCTTTAAGCATGTGCGTGTGCTTGTTAGGAAACGGCTAAAGGTGCATTTGCAAATTTAGTGGTGCGAAGAGGGATATGCATATGTTTGCACGTATGTGTGTTTATGAGTATGTGTTTGTCTGAAAATACCTGGAGGGGCTGCTTCAAACCTCCTGGAGTGTAGAGGGAACGTTATCTTCGAGTGTATGTGTGCGTTGGATCAGATGAAATCCCTGTGGTGAGCTATCCTTTCTGTATGTGTGTGTGTGTTCCTGCATTTTATTGATATTTATTATCTGTATATGTTCAAATGCTCCCCACCGACCCTCTTCCTTCTGGTTTGATCATCCTCAGACGTTCAGCCAACATGAAAACACTCGTAATGCTATTCCAAACACATACTGTCATGTTGAGTCTCATGATGTACAATAATCTTTGTATTGAACTCGAAAGATGTTTTATTAGGATTCTCAACGTGAGAGGCTTGCTGTGATTCTGAGTGGCACTGGCTTATTTTTGTTTTTCTCTTTATGTACTATGTAGGTGTGTGTAAAATCCTCGTGGGAGCTGATAAATGCACGCTTAGAGTGTATGCTTAAAGGTGCACTATGTAACTTTTCCGTCTGCTAGAGGTCGCCTATTCAAAACAAAGGCGTAGCTTGATGACGCCAAGTTTGAACGCAGAATCTTGGGACATGTGGTCTTCACCTCACAGTCGGTTGAAAAGAATCGGGATGGGACCCGGGCAGAAATCATGTTCATGGATGCGATTATTAACGTTACTGTAGTATGAAGCAGAGCAGGACTGAGTGTTGTGGGAGCTGAGCAAGGCTGCTGGAGCGATTGTTAATAAGATGAACGCAACACACGCCTCGCGAGCAGTGGGACTTTTATTATGCCACAGTCGCCAGCGCCATTTCCGCTTTTCCGGTCATGAGTATGAGGTAACGCAGCTCTGTTTATCATATTATATACGTTTGAGTGTGTTGAAAATGATGTAATGACGTTACTCTGTGCGTTCGCTCGGCGGCTGCTATGACACTTGTTGCACACTGCAGTAAGAGTAAAGCATTTCTGCAAAATAAAACCGGAAACCGAGGGTAACGCGGATATGACGCCACTGACTGGCGACTCCCTCACCCCTGCTCAGACGTCCCGGTTCCTTGGTTAAAATCGCAATTTTCTCACAATTTACAAATAGTTGGAGACATTTTGGATATTGTAAGTACTCAACTGAACAAAATATATAACACTGGCCTAGTGGTTTTTGGATATTTTACTGCAAAAATCCTACATAGTGCACCTTTAAAGGAACAGTTCACCAAAAAAAAACTTTTGACTTCAGACCAGGGACAATTTCAGTCAGGCTAAAGCGTTTACATGACATTTTAAAAAGACAAGTTATTGTTTTAGTCCAACTGAAATAGCTTTTTTTACTTTTTGCATCCTTGTCCAAGGGAAGCCCATCTTAGATGTTAATGCATTTTTGATAGATTCCTTCCTCTCCGTCACCCACAGCTGTATCCCTTTTGCAATGACAATGGAACACACATGTATGTGTATATAGTCTGAGGAATCACATCTAAAAATGTTACCAAAAAATCCTGTTACCTGCTCTTGAGAAGTACAATTCTTTTATTTTTAATCTTTTTGGATCAGCACATATAATTGAATATAGTGTAATGTAATAAGTGTAGATAGATAGATAGATAGATAGATAGATAGAGAAACTGATAGATAGATAGATAGATAGATAGATAGATAGATAGATAGATAGATAGATAGATAGATAGATAGATAGATAGATAGATAGATAGATGGAGAAACTGATAGATAGATAGATAGATGGAGAAACTGATAGATAGATAGATAGATAGATAGATAGATAGATAGATAGATAGATAGATAGATAGATAGATAGATGCATTATGCATTGGAGGTTTCATAATGTTAATCTTGTGGACCTTTCATAATTGCTCTTCAATTTGTGCTATTACATTTTCACAAGGGCTCTCAATTAATCTGATTTCTTTAGAGTGGATTTATGTAAAATCCATTAATTTTCCAAATATCCCATCCATATGCTATTCTCCATTAATTTCCCTCTTTCCCGAAGCTGATCCAGAGGTTAGATCTGTGTTTTCATTCACTGGATATGTCATGGCGAGCTGTCTGTAAACTGGGAGCTCATTCAGCCTGTTTTCTCAGGACATTTCTCTTTAGTGGATGTTTTGGACCCATAAGCGCTCCTCCTACACAGTGTTTGGAGGTGTTTGTGCTACACTTTTGCAGTGCGGTTTCCACCTTTCCATCTCTGTTTCGCTCTTTCTCTCTCACTGGCTGCATGAATGGGTCTGTGGGCGTTTCTCCCTGTTGTGCGAGAGTTACCGGTGGACCGGGACAAGAACCAAATTAACAGAAGGGAGCGAATAGCCCTTCGTACGAGCATGTGTACTATGTCAGTGTGTGTTTGTTTCGGTTGCTTCTGTGTAGAGCTGCACGATTCTGGATAAATTGAGAATCACAATTTTTTTGTTTAAAATTTAGATCACGATTCTCCCACGATTCTGAAGAAAAAACATTAGGCAAAATAACAATTTACTAGAGGTTCTTCTGACAAAATGTTTATGGCTTCAGGCTATTTAAAAAATACATTAATTTGAATGAAATAGTTAAAAAAATAATTATGATGTCTCATTCATAAAGACTTGTTTCATTATTGGATGAATCAGCGTTTGTGAATGAATCTCTTGAATGAATGATTCAATGACATACACTTTTAAACAGTCTCTTGTCGCCACCTCCTGGTGTAATAAGCGATGACTTGTATGTATTAATACATACAAGTGTCAAAACGCTTCAAAAAGGTGATTTGCTCTATTTTGATCGCTAGATATCAATGTTCATACTCAAACTAAACTTTTATCCCAGTACACATTTGTCCCCCCTGCTATTTAAATGTTTGTAACACATAAATAACGAACTGTGTGGTTGAAAAGACTGTGATGCTGCTTATCTGTACATTTACATGGCAGCTGCTCTCTCTGGATCAGCGGCAGCGCGAACACAGATTTGAATGTTGCAGTGTGATGATCGTACTTTAAAAGGGTAAAGTCCCTAAAGCCTTTGGTTTAAGCATGTTTCACGTCACAACTGTCAGCGGAGTGTGAGCAGCGTTTGTTTTCGCTGCCCATATCAATGAATGAGAGCGGAACCGGAATCGTTGTCATTTTGAAATAAGATTGCGTAGGTGTTTGAATCGAGATCGCGATCTTTTAACGATTAATTGTGCAGCTCTACTTCTGTGTATGAGGTTGAATACTAATCTGTTTTATGCAACCAGCATGCAACTTCAATGAACGACAGGGTTCCGCCTTTCCTTGTCATTGTGCTTAAAACAAGAAATTTGTATTTTTAGATTGTGCAAGTATAGAGTGAGTTTTCTTATGATAGCTTTAACACTAGACGAAGGTAAAGTGTGTAATATATTCAATGTAAAAATGCCTTCTAGGAATGGCAGACTTGCTCTGCAGTGCACTAGGGAGATGATTGAGTCACAACCATAGAGTGGGCTCTTTTTACTCAGGAAATTAAGCAACCATTTAGTAACACCATAGCAACATCCACAAAATCCTAGCAACCACAAAGAACACCCTACAAACAACACAGAACACCTCTCAACTGCCTTACAACCACTAAAAAACTCCTAACAATGCCCCAGCAACACTAGAACACCCAGCCAAAACACCCCATCTAAAAAAAAAAATTAACAACAGTTTATCAACACCCTAGATTCCACCTAGTCACATAACACCACAAAATACCCTTCCAACAGCCTAGCAACACCATAGCACCACACCATAACACAAGAACACATTAGCAAGTCTAGCAACACCCTAGTGACCACCTAGAACCGCATAATGTCCCAGAACACCCAGCCAACAGCCTAGCAACACTATAGCAACCATCAAGAACACATTAGCAAGTCTAGCAACACCCTAGTGACCACCTAGAACCGCATAATGTCCCAGAACACCCAGCCAACAGCCTAGCAACACCATAGCAACCATCAAGAACACATTAGCAAGTCTAGCAACACCCTAGTGACCACCTAGAACCGCATAATGTCCCAGAACACCCAGCCAACAGCCTAGCAACACTATAGCAACCATCAAGAACACATTTACAACAGTCTAGCAACACCCTGAAGACCACCTAGTAACATAACAACATAAAATACCCTTCCAGCAGTCTAGCAACACCCTAGTGACCATAAAGAATTGTATAACGCCCCAGAACACCCTATCAACAGCATAGCAATGCCATAGCAACCATCAAGAACACAGTTGCGACAGTCTAGCAACACCTTAGTGACCACCTAGAATCGCATGATACCCCAGAACACCCAGCCAACAGCCTAGCAACGCCATAGCAACCATTAAGAACACATTAACAACAGTCTAGCAACACCCTAGTGACCACCTAGAATCGCATAATGCCGCAGAACACCATACCAAACAGCCTAGCAACGCAATAGCAACCATTAAGAACACATTAGCTAAAGTCTAGCAACACCCTAGTGACGGATGAGCAGAATCTAAGAGAATTGCCTAAAACACCCTAAAAAAGCCTAGCAATGGTCTCACAATGACCTGGCGACCACCTAAAACATTATGGCAAGTAACCACCCGAAACATCATAGCAGCTGCTTGGAAATGAGCTGAAAAACACAGAACACCCTAGCAACTGCCTAGCAACCACTCCCAAACCTAATGACAGCAATTATTATTATTGTTAATGTAGTTGTTTTTGATATTCTGTTTGGTGACAGTAGTTGTACAGAAATTGCGCATTTGAGCTTTATGAAAGTGAGTTGTGTATTTAGGGATTTGTTTATTAATGTCTAGGTAGATGGTGCTGTTCAATGTATATTTTTGGCTTTGTGGTTCTGTTATTTGTATTTTCACACAGTCCGTAATGATGCTGTTTAGATGGAAATTAAGTGCAGGTCTTGAATAGGAGGTTCAGTTCTTGGATTTACAAAATGCGAAGAGAAAAAAAATCAATAGTGTTCTAATCTTGTCACATCTGAAGTCATTTCTGTCTCTTCCTCCTGATGAGAGAAGATGCGTGGAGCGTACGCTCGTCCCTCGGAAAGAAAAGAGGAAAAGAAATTAGACAAATAAATAAATAAATAAAGCTGCATTTTTTTTTTTTCCCACTTTCAACAGACAGGAGCACGTTGTGTTACCAAGGCAACAGTCTGCCTGCTGCAGAACAAGAGAAGAGGGAGTGTGTGGGCAGGAGGCAGGCGCACACAGACGCATGCACACATTCAAACGCTCTCTCGCATGTATGCGGTTACTCACTGCGGTGACAGCTCGTGACAGAGTTCAAAGGCCAGTAGGATCCCAGTGACAAGTTGTTGCACGGTTGTTCTTCAAAAAAGACCAGGACACTTGTGGTGCACTGTGAAAAACAGCACCTCATCTGATGAATGGAGACGTCTGCCTCTGTAACTCCTGCCAAGGCTGTTCAATTAAAACCATGTGGTTAGATCCTCGGCCATCACTTACTTTTAATGCTTTAGATTCAATACAAGTTAAACTCAGTTGGCAGCATTTGTGGCATAATGTCGATTTTCCAGAGGAATAATTTTGACTCGTACCTTAGTTTTTTTTTTTCTCAGTAATGTACTTACAATGAACTTAAAAGGGTTTAAAAGCAGAAATTTGCAGCTTGCATTTTGGTTAAAGTCCCCCTGTAGTCAATAATTTTCACTCTTAAAGGGATAGTTCACCAATAAATAAAAATTTTGCCATTACTTACACACCCTCATGTTGTTCCAAACCTGTTTCTTCCAAAATACAGTGGAAGTCAATGGGTGCCGTCAACTGTCTGGTTACCAACATTCTTCAAAATATCTTCTTTTGTGTTCAACAGAAGAAAGAAACTCATACAGGTTTGGAACAACATGAGGGTGAGTAAGTAATGGCAAAATGTTCATTTTTTGGGTGAACTATCCCTTTAAAACTCATCTTTGTTCACCAAAATGTCATATTTAAATGTTTTTCCCTGTTTTTGTTTTTTTTCTTTATGCCTAAAAATAGCTTGAATGTAACTCTACACCCTTGCTTCATTTAGTATACTTGGATACATGAATATGCAAATTATCCCCGCCTCCACTCACTCACACCAGCTCAGAATATCTGATCCACTCTGCCAGCTTTACTGTAGTAAATGCTGCACGATAGCAAGTGTAAATACTGGTTTAATTCAGCCATAAATGTTTGAATCAGAAACTGATTCAGAAGAAGTGGAAGAGGGAATTATACAGGCTCGTCTACAAGTTGATGTATTAGAATGGTAATGCGTTTTATGTACCGCTCTCTACAACGTCGGACACATAATGGTAATTAATATGATTAGCCTTTGGCTTGACTACATTATCAAACAGCTAATAATGCGTTGCTAATGTTACACAAACCATGTTCCCGTTCGCCATCTCAGTCTGCCTTCTAAAAATCAGTATCATTAGAAACGCTTTGAACAACGTCAGTGGAGAAAGGCATATAGTTCACCATAACATCGTTCATCATAACAGCTATATAGTTGTGTAAAATTGTCAATTTTAAAGTGGGACCACTTTTCTACATGGGTGAACTTCTTGTTATTCATAACTGATGTGATTACTGTGAATTTGCTCCATGTAAACGGTCCCTTTTTGGTATTCTGGCTTGTATCCTGTAAAAGTTACTAGGATTATCGGCTTTACCAGCATGGTCATGACAAGGTCAAGGTCAGTAAGCATTTCTATCTTAATGTTTAATCTTGAAAGCAAACTTTTTTAATATCATATTTGTCAGATAGATTTATCTGTATACTTCCATATATTTTTTTTTATAAACTGAATGTTAAGTCAAAATAATTTTCTGCCACAAATGCTATTGATAGGTTTACTTGTATTGGGCCCGGAAAATTAATTTAAAGGGATAGTGCACCCCAAAATGAAAATTGTCATCCACTTATCCTTATTTCATTTTTACTCTTTTACTATGTTCCAAACTCCTGGATTTGAGATTTAAAGTTTTATGTACTATATCTATGGTATTTTTTGTCCTTTTTGAAACATGGCAGCTCCACTCCCCATTTACTTCCATTGTATGGAAAGTAGCAGCTTGGATATTCAGCTCAGTATCTTCTTCTGTGTTTCAACATGATGGTGAGCAAAGGAAGACCGTTTTTATTTTTTTAACTATCCATTTAAGGCTTCTTTAAAACATACTTTTTAATATTTATAATGTTTTTCAGATTTATTTTTCTGCATACTTCCATCATAAGCACTTTACGGCAACCAAGATTTTTGCCTTTTTTTCAATAAATTGAAGGATAAGTCAGAATTACTTATGAATTACTATTTCAAGTGATGAAAATTGTCATCAACTTGCCCTTATGTTCTGTTAGAATAGATGGAGACAGTCCAGGATGTCCAGGTTGCTGTTTTCCATATACAGAATAAAAAGATTTATGTGTTACATTTAAGATACTTTTTATCCTTTTTGAAACTTGGCAGCCCCAGTCCCTATTTACTTCCATTGTATAAAAAGAACGGAGCAGCTTGGACATTGAGCTCAATATGTTCTTTGGAGTAAATAAAGACAGAATTTAAAATTTTTCGATGAACTCTTCATTTAAGATTGAGCGTTTGGAGTGGGTGGACGCTGGATGGACTCAAAGTGCATAAGGTGTTCTGGATTCCTCCTCCACACATCACTAGTGATTTAGAGTGATTGAGAAGCCGGACTGTCAGAGATGGATTAAGCCTAGTCTCGGATTATAAAAGATATAGGAAGGAGAATCAAGACAGACTGTGAAAATAAGTTCACTAGTCCTCTTAATCGCAGAAATAACCCTGATATTTAGTTGCCAAAAGCTTAGCCTGAGTGACAGACTGAGGCAAAGTAGTTTACTTTGAATTTTGGATGCTTTGGTTTCAAATGTCTGTAAAATAGAGGTATGCCCTTCCATGCTGTTTTATAAAGTATAGGGGTTCGAACAGCAGTCAGAGTAATGGATCTAATCCACTTCTGAACCGAAGTTGTCCCAGCTTCCCCCAACTGAGCCTTTCAAGCCACGTTTCCCAGCCTTTCTTGAGTCCGAGGGCCGGAGTGTAATCCAGCAAGCTTTGTCAGGGCATTTGAGCTGCTGTCAACAAACATCCGCTTTGTTTTACGAGCAACTTGTAAACTCCTCCCCATCTGTCAAGCCTGAGATGTCGCACAACAAATGGAGTTGGATAAAAGTGGAGATTTTTGTCTGGTGAGGACACATTGCATAGTCTTCGTGTTTTATTACAGTGTTCTTCAGCAACAAAAGCATCTTTGAGGCTGTTAAGGGAGACCTTGTACAATCACTGTACTATTGGTCCGAGAGCTGCATGTGTTGGATGTTTGTTTCAAGTGCAAAGAACTGTGGGTGAGCTCATTGTGGGTGTAGATGAGTGTGATGACCAATTACTCAGACCAATTCTGGCGTTATGGCCAAAAAGACATGGTTTGTATTGTTATTTTAATATATAATAATAAATAAAAATATACGCCAATAATATTATAGATATAATTCAAATTCTTTTTTTAATGTTATTATAATATTTTTTTTTCTAAATAAATAAATTGGTAACACTTTACAATAAGGTTTCATTACTTAACATTGGTTAACTACTTTAGTTAAAGACCCCCTGTTGTGAAAATCAAGTTTTTAATGTTGTTTGTATGTCTATGTGGTGTTTTTAATATGCAAGACAAACCATGTGCAAAATCATAAGTCAACACCATTGCTAGGTATTTTCCCCTTAAAACTCCAGTGAACCAAAGACAGCCTCAAAAAATGCGGTTTGAAATCGCTGGTGTTTCTGTCGCCACAAACTACCTTGTAACCAATCACATCAATTTGTGGGCGGGCTTTAGCATATCATTACTATGCTGCGAAGCAGGGAAGTCTCAAGAGAATCCAGGTTATCCTGCTATATTTTTCTGTTGATATGAAAAATCATGTACATTTAGCAATATAGCGGGTGAATTATGTATATGATGTATATTACGATGTTATGATGAACTATATGCCTTTCTCCACTGACGTTCTATGATGTTCAAAGTGTTTCTAATGATACTGATTTTTAGAAGGCAGACTGATATGGTGAAAGGGAACATGGTTTGTGTAACATTAGCAACACATTATTAGCTGTTTGATAAAGCAAAAAGGCTAATCATAATAATTATCGTTATGTGTCCGACGATACTATTGCATTGTGCAGCATTTACTACAGTAAAGTTGACCTGACCGATTTCCAAGCTTGTGTGAGTGGAGACGGGGCTAATTTGCATATTCATGGGGCCACGTATACTAAATGAAGCAAGGGTGTAGTTACATTAAAGCTATTTTAAGGCATGAAGAAATTTTTTTTTCACAGGAAAAAACGTTTAAATATGTCATTTTGGTGATCAAAGATGAGTTTTAAGGGATAAAATTATTGACTACAGGGGGCTTTAAAGGTGCAGTGTGTGATTTTTAGTGGCATCTAGCAGTGAGGTTGTGAATTGCACCCCCCAATGCTCACCCCTCCCTTTCGGAGCACATAGAGAAGCTACAGGGGCCGACACAGGACAAAAATGTCGTCGGAGAGAGAGAGCAGAGAGTAGCTAGTACTCTGTAAAGAAATTTGTCCATTTAGAAACATGATGGCGCAAAATGGCGATTTCACTGTAAGGGGACCCGCGGTGTTGACGATGTTACCGGTGTTCAGGCGAAACACCGGTTACATCACTTGCCTACCGTGGCACCACCGCCGCCGCCATCGTTTTGATTTTTTTTTTTTTATAGTAATAAAATAATTTAGTTCAATTAGAGAACAGACACTACAATTAAAAACTAAACGTGTCTGCTCAATGCAGTGTGAGCCGAACGAGAGTCGCAGCACAGATCAGCAGGAGGAGTCAGATTTCATTCATCATGAGAGTGAGGAGCTGAATGACAAGATGATCGGGGAAGATTTGGTTTCAAAGTGAAATTTAAAAGCGCCTTTTTAAGTGAGTTTGTCATTGTACTGTTTTGTTGTTGTGTTTTTCATTAAGAATAATAGGGGAATGAGCCCACCATTCAAGCAACCCGCCCCCGAATTGGTGCTAATTCTAAACCGAAAGTAAAATGCGCACGGTCGCACTGTCATTCATTCACGGTGCGTGTCCACTGGCGTGTTTTCAGTTCATTCCTATGGAAGCTCGACTTGTGTCCTGCCAACCATGTGGATGTTACTTTGACACGTACCACCTACCTAAGCATTGTTGCAGACCATGTACAACCTTTAATGGAAACGGTATTCTCTGATGGCTGTGGCCTCTTTCAGCAGGATAATGCGCCCCGCCACAAAGCAAAAATAGTTCAGGAATGGTTTGAGGAGCACAACAACGAGTTTGAGGTGTTGACTTGGCCTCCAATATTGGCCTCAATCCAATCGAGCATCTGTGGGATGTGCTGAACAAACAAGTCCGATCCATGGAGGCCCCACCTCGCAACTTACAGGACTTAAAGGATCTGCTGCTAACATCTTGGTGCCAGATACCACAGCACACCTTCAGGGGTCTAGTGGAGTCCATGCCTCGACGGGCCAGGGCTGTTTTGGCAGCAAAAGGGGGACCAACACAATATTAGGAAGGTGGTCATAATGTTATGCCTGATTGGTGTATATTGCTCATTGTTAGTTCTTGTTAGCTAACTCTTTCCCTGCCAGCAATTTCTTTTAAAATTGCCAACCACCGCCAGAATTTTTCACAAAATTTTCATGGCCCCCAGAATATTTTGTTGAATATCTGAACATGCAATATATCAGAAGAAAGAACAGACCCTCTGCTTTTAAACAAAAAAATCATTGCATTTTATTCTAACACTTGAATGTGGGTAAGTTTTATAAAAAAGCAACATTTTGAGCAAAAAGCTGAGAAAATCATGTTTTTATCAAAGGCTACATCTAGATCAGATTCAGAACGATGAAAACACAGATGGAGTAGATCGAGTCCATCAACACCCCCAAAGCTTCACAGTCCTATAGCTCGTCCTGGGTCGACATTTCATTCAGTAACATTGGGCAGTTTTGATTTATATGCTGTTTAATGTTGATGATTGCGTTATTTTACATGTGCATCTGCTTACATATGCTATCGCTTGTTTCTGCTGCTTTTTCGCCTTGTTTTTTCTGGAGATTCAATACTGTTTCAGAAGATGTGTCATAACGCCCCTTAGCGTATAACAGTGAAAACTTGACGATGACAGGGAAAGAGTTAATACATTAACTAATGTTGAGACATGAGACCTTATTGTGAAGTGTTAACAATAAATTACTAAATGACTACAAGTGTCTTTTGGGAACAATCATACATAAATATCCCAATATCTGTATCCCAAATATGTGTGTATGTAATGCTAATATCAGTCAAAACCATTACTGAATAAAATGTATGTTGTGGGCGTTTTATCATCTGTTAGGCAAACATCTCCTTGTCCGTTTAGTGACAGTAGTGATGTTTGCCTTAGTAAGAATCATGAAATCGCTACTTAAACTTTCTCAAACTTTATACATGTGTTTTTGAATGGCAGGAGCCTGTTAGGTTCTGGCAGGGCATCCTCCACGCTGTTGTGGTTACGTAACATTATGCCACACACACACACACACACACACACCCACAGGCAAAACAGAAATCTTCTGATGCTGTAGTAATATACTCTGACAAGGTGTTTGTGGTGTGTGGTCTTGTTTTGTGCTTGTTTGTCAAGAATTAAGAAAGTGTTTACTTGTTCACTATAGTATAAATGAACTGTCTTTGTCTGTTTAGGACACTTCAAAGTGATGACTTTGAGCTTTAGCATCAAGATTCTAATTTTTGTCATTTTCAACGAATCGTGACAACGGAGCAAAACAAACCTTGCTGTTTGATGACTGCCATATGTTACTGGCTGCAAACAACACA
The DNA here is from genome assembly GCA_039654105.1 of Coreius guichenoti. Lineage (NCBI taxonomy): Eukaryota > Metazoa > Chordata > Actinopteri > Cypriniformes > Gobionidae > Coreius > Coreius guichenoti. The sequence goes on along the minus strand of CM077189.1, from coordinate 30,000,772 downwards.
ATCAATATCTCAAAATAAAAGTTTTTGAAGCTGATATTGTCATGAGGATCACACAATTTTCTGCTGCTTGTTCACAAGATCAGTCTTCTTTGTAAACCGTGTGATGTCTGCACAGAGATTCAAGAGAAAATCAACAAATTTGATGCCAGTACCACAGAATCAGATAAAAAGCTTTCATTGCAAACACTAAAATGAGAGAGCAGCGTGAACTTGCCCCTTGGTGAGCGAAAACACACTGTGCCGAATCGGCTTTTAGCGGTTTCGAGTCAAAATATGTCAAGTCATTGTGCGATCTAATATGTAAATGCATGTCATTATAAGCTAACGAGTCTTTTTACAGAAATACACTGTAAATGAATTAATGTGCTTGTGCTGTCATTACAAACCAGATTTTGGAAGAAAATGTGATGCCTGCACATGCAAAAAAAAAAAAAAAAGAAATCAAGTCATATAGAGTTAGACTCTGAATTTTGATACGTATGGCTGGATAGTTAGGCTAGTTCAAATAAAATCAAAGTATATGCAATAGTGCTATGAAGAACAGTCTGTAAAACAGTAGCCAACACAAGATGCATGTACACAAAGGAGCACATTCATCTTGCCCAGCTATAGTGTACCACCCTGTGAACTTTAGAGAGATCTCATTTAATTAAGAACTTAATTTTCAGCTGAAGTGTTCTTCCATCTGGAGTTGTGTTAAAGGTGGCATAACATACACAGTTTCTGCCAATCTCATGTCAATCTTGAGTACCTATAGAGTAGTACTGCATCCTTCATATCTCCGAACAGTCTTTAGTTTTATCATATTTATAAAAGACAGATACGCTGTACCGAGTCTTTCCGAGCTCCACACACACACAATACAATACATCATGGCATTATCCCTGGATAACTTTTGATTCACTATACGTTCGTGTTGTTTGCATTATATGCACTTACGCGCCGATTGCCAACAAAATACAGACATTTGATGCAGTTTCACTCACCGCCTGCGGTTTCGGCTCATGACCGGGAACAAACAAACACACTTGCAGAACTCCGTTGCTGCTCCGGGAAAACACACTGCATCCACTGTTCCCTTAACGCCGGGTTATTTGGGAAGCTGAACAAGGTTATCTTTCCCTCACAACCAAAAACACACTTCTTTAGTGACGTTGTTGATTTTGTGGTCACAAAATGACAGCGCTGCCGACGGCTCCCGTAACCCGAACGAAGCTCGTTGATGGCCGTGCTCTTGCTCTCGCACACGCTCATCCGGGAGAAGTGCCCATACAAGCAATTCCACCCTTTATGATGTCATACAGGGCCATACTTGAAAAAAACTTTCCGAAACTTATTCGAAGGAGTGTATTTGGCACAGAAATACTCCGTCATACGTCCAACTCGTTTTTTTTAATTTTGGCCATGTTTAGCATGAGAATTCATCTCTTTAACAGTGTTTTGTCAGCTATTTTTTTAAATTTAGTTTTAGTCCTGTGTCAAATGCACTTTTTAGTTTTTATCATATTTAGTCAACCGTGTCCTGTTTTTGTTTAGTCAAGCTTTAGTCGACTAAATGTCTGAGCATTATAGTCTAGATTTAGTTAATGAAAACTTATGCTGTGTTCGAAATCGCCTCCTATACCCTCATTCACTATTCCCTATATTACTCCACTAATATAGTCCACTTGAAGGAGTGAATGAAAACGAGTGAGTGAATTCGGACAATTCGGAGTGTGCCGGAACGGCTGCCGCTTTTGCATAATTTGTGCTTGCTGTTTAATAATTATTTGAAACGTAGCAAACTGGCAGCTCCAGTAGTAATGAAAAGATTTATTTTGAACTCTGTCATGGAAACTAGCATGTATAAACCGTAATTAAACAATTTAATAAGCAATTAAAAAGGAATTTATACCTGTATGATATTACGCTGGACCAGCGGTTTGGAAAATGGATGGATGATTGATTCAGCTGCGGGTGCCATCTTCTGGTGAGTGCATTATGGGTATTCTCTAGCTGCTGAGCGTACGTCAGTTGTACACTGTTATTGCGGTGCATTGTGGGATTGAATGAGTGCACTCAATAACGTCCACTATGGTTTCAGACACCACTACAAATGGCTGTCCCCTCAAATAGTGCCCTATTTAAGGGTATGGGGGTGATTTCGGACACAGTCTTAGTCACATTTTCATCATGCTGTATAATGGTAATTGATAAACTTTCTCAAAATTATAGTCAATAGTATAGTCACACGTGTGGTTTTTTACCTCATCTAGTTTCCTGATTTATTATAGACTATTTATCATATAGGCCTACTGGTAAAACAAGAAACGTCTCTCTCAAATTAAAACAGTGAAATTCCTAGTAATCCAATAATTCCAAATTACGTTAATGTTTTTCTATTAAAACAACAGCAAAAAAGACTTTGTATTGTCACACAATGCGTAAGTGCATTTATTCAGCAAACACATTTGCAAATATAGTTGAGATCTATTTGAATTTATTACAGTTCATCACTGAGAAGGTTTGATCGTAGATTTAGTCGCAGCAAATGCCGCAAGCGGCTCGTGAAAGAACAGACTGACTGAATGACTCTTTCATTGAAGCAGAATATCTCAAATGGAGATCACTAAACTCCAGCTTACTTGTTTGTCTGTGTTTTCAGATCATCTGTGCTTCTCGGTGTGGAGAGAGCGTGTGAACATGGTTGCCAGATTGCAAATATTAAGTATAACACCGGGTAGAAAACGTGTTCTTTTTAGAGGTCTGCTACCCGACCCGAGCCCGATGGGTCCCAAAAGACTTGCGGGTTTCGGGTAGGGTTCGGGTTAATGTTTAATGAACAGCCTCGAGTTCGGGCCGGGTTCGGTTTTGTAACTAAGAAAAACTGAATAGGCTATATATACATATAGTTTGCGTGCTGTGTGCTTTGCCTGCTTGCTGTGTTGTGACCGAAAGAGTATGCGAGAGAGCGAAAGCACATCCGCAGATTAATGCACGCACGCACACACACTTTTTTATCATTATAATAGGCTATATCATTTATATCACAAAACTGTTTTGCGCATGTGCTACCGCTCTCGCACGCTATTTTGGTCACAACACAGCAGGCGACAGCAAGCAAATAAAGTGCGATGTGCCATGAGTGCGATTTAAAGCAAAAAATTACTGAAGGAAAACCTTCATAACTGGTACTGAGAAGGATATATTTGTGTAAATAGTTTAGCAACACTGCGTGAACTTTTTGAAGTTTAAAGTTTGAGTTCCAGAGAAATTTGTGACTGTTACACCTGTTCGACCACAGCAAAGTTACGTAATTGGTAAGGCCGTGCTTTTTCTCTTACTGCTGTGCTGATGGGGCCGCTGTGCCTGTGTTTGTACATGTATTTGTTTACCGTTGCAAGCAATCTTTAAATACAACATATTGCAAAAATGGTATTTGCTGTGAGAAACGGACCTCGGGTTTGGGTCGAGTTCAGGCTTAACATGTAAATGTAATGGTCGGGTCGTGTTAAATGATCTCGGGTACGGGCCGGGTTCGGGCTTCAGTTTAAAGCCCGTGCAGACCTCTAGTTCTTTTAACAGAAAAGCTATGATTGGTGGATTTTAAATTCTTGAAATCTGGCAACCGTAAGAATGAAAGCTTGTAGCGGCTTGTTAAAAACAGTTTGTAATGTTTTGTCTCCTCTTATATTCGACAAGGGAAAAAAAGTGATTTTGTCAAGTTTTTATTTTTTGACTACATTTTAGTCTCGTATTTTTTCATCAACAATATTTCATGTTGATATTGTCACAGAACGTTTAATGGCGTTGGCCGTCTTAGTCATGGGAAAAAAGGTTGTCAACCAACATTTTTGTCATAGATTTCGTTAATGAAATTAACTAGTCAGGAGGCTTCAAATTGATGCTTACAGATTCTAAATTCTGGAAGTTTCTTCATCTTGGCTAAATCGTATTTTTGTGATATTCTAACTCCCGGTTTCACAGACAAGGCTTAAAGGTGCTGTATGTAAGAATGACAGGTAGTGGTTGAAATGGGTACTGCAGTCCAAATTTAAAATATTGTTTGCCCCGTCCCCTCCTCCTCAGACTCACGCTCATGCCGGTTGCCAGTTTAACAATTGACAATGGAAGGCGAGGAAACTTACACACTGTAAGTTGATGAGTTGATTTTTCCGCATTTTAATGTGCTTACGTTCATAGAGATGTTTAGATGGATGCCGAGGCTTTTTAGGTCAGGTAGAATCTGCGATATCTGTCCCAGTTTGTTTGCTGGCTTCCATGGCAGCAATACGCTGTGTTTTCCGCCAACTGGCAACCTGTGGTGCTGAAATACTATTGGGTAAACTGGCAGCGTGCGTTACTGCACAGACCAAAACAAAAACAGACATTCCAACACGGAACGCACATTTCAAAGCAGAATATCTGGCTGTAGCATTGTTTTTCAGAGAAACTAGTATGTGAACTTAGCATGTTTCCTAAATATCTGCAAACATATTATGGTATTTTTATGCTTTAGTACAGTCAAAAACTTACATACGGCACCTTTAAGCCTAGTCCCAGACTAAAATGCATGTTTGAGCTGTTTTAACTGAAAGAAACTTGCACTAACATATTTTAAAATGTCACTCAGTGCCATTGTTTTGTCTCAAGATGCACACCAGTAATGTTTTTGTTTATAGACACGTTTATAAAAGCTCCTTAAATGTCCTAATTGAACTAAGGCCTAATCCTGGCTTATCTGTAAAACCAGGCCTATATTATATAGTCATATTTTTAAACCTTGACTCCGAAGTAGAGCAGTAACACTGGCCCCTGCAGGAAAGGAGGCAGGCTTAACGTCTTTCCTTTGGGAAATATCTGTCATTCTAGGACTTGTCTTAATTTGTAAAGGTTCCAGGGGAAATTTGTACAGCACCACTGAAGTCTATCAGCTCCTGTGGGTCAGAATTTCAGGCAGAATCCATTATTGCTGTTTACACATAATACGCAGTCAAGGTACATTTTGTATTTTTTTTTTTACCTTTTTTTAACTATCATTTGCATAATTATGCCATTGTTATGCACTATTACTCAATTATTATGTGCCATTACTCTGAGGACTTAAAATTAAAGATGAAATATTCAAATTCTGAACTGCATGTTTGATTGTCAGTAAATGTTAGCTCTTCAGTTTTTTCATAAATCCCATAAGAGCTCATTTAATTGATTGCAGTTATTAGAGGTGTTTGCTAAGGCATGCATCACTATTACTATTGCAGATAGATTTATTATATGCAGATTTATTTGATTATACAGTCAAACCAAAGTTCATTCAGACACCTTCAACATTTTCTCCCATTATCAGTTTATTCACTAAAGTTTAGAAAATGGTAATAAAAATATGACAAGAACTCAGAGTTAAACTGTGTCAGAACAAATTTATCTTGATAATGTCAGATAACTTTGATAGAAAGGTATGTAATGGATTACAATCAACCAATCAGCTGTCAGCTGTTAAATTTAAGTACACAATTAGAGAATACCAATTTAGGTCAACCAATCACCAAGCAATGCTTCATTTTGTTCAGTCTGTGGTGTAAAAGGTCACATTAGCAATTAAAGAAAAAACAAAACATGGTCAGGTCAAAGTGTCTGGATAATTTTGGTCCCAAATTTTTATCAATTTTACTGGTAGTCCACTGTATGAAGAATTTTTGGGTATAATATGTCACAGTTTACTTTATTTTGCTATCCTCTCTTACATAAATGTATATAGTGTCCTGCACCCACTAGTAAAAAAATTATATCTGGTGTGTGAATAATGTTTGGTTTGACTATATTTAGGAATTAATTTTTTTACATGTTATTTATTTATTTATTTATTTATAGTGTATATAAAATTATTTAAATTGTATTATTATTATTATATTACATTTTATATTATTATTTATTTTTAATTGGTATTGGCCAATTTTGGGTTTATTTTTATATATATATACACACACACACACACACATATATATATATACACACATACAGTGGTGGTCAGAATTATTGGCACCCCTGGTAAATATGATCAAATATTGCTGTAAAAAATAAATCTGCATTGTTTATCCTTTTGATCTTTTATTCAAAAAATTCACAAAAATGTAACCTTTCATTGAAGTAAAAGAATTGAAAGTGGTGCTAAATCATATTATGAAATAAATGCTGTTCTCCAAAACACGTTGGCCACAATTATTGGCACCCTTTAATTAAATACTTTTTGCAACCTCCTTTTGCCAAGATAACAGCTCTGAGTCTTGTTCTATAATGCCTGATGAGTTTGGAGAACCTGACAAGAGATCAGAGACCATTCCTCCATACAGAATCTCTCCAGATCCTTCAGATTCCCAGATCCATGTTGGTGCTTCTTCTCTTCAGTTCACCCCACTCATTTTCTATAGGGTTCAGGTCAGGGACTGAGACGGTCATGGCAGAAGCTTCATTTTGTGCTCAGTGACACATTTGTGTGTTGATTTTGATGTTTATTTTGGATCGTTGTCCTGATGGAAGATCCAGCCACGGCCCATTATAAGATTTCTAGCAGAGGCTGTTAGGTTTTGATTTTTTTTTTATCTGTTGGTATTTGCTAGAATCCATGATACCATGTATCTGATGAACAAGATGTCCAGGACCTCCAGCAAAAAAATAGGCCCACAACATTAAAGATCCAGCGGTATTTTTAACCGTGGGGATGGGGTACTTTTTATCCCTGTTTGCACCAAACCCATCTGGTGAATTTGCTGCCAAAAAGCTCTTTTTATAGTTTCATCTGACCACAGAATCAGGTCCCTTTTGAATTTCCAGTCATGTCTGACAACTGAATATGCTTGAGTTTGTTTCTGGATGAGCAAGAAGGATTTTTCTTGAATCCCTCCCAAACAACATGAGGTGATGTAGGGGTTGTTTGAATTTTTTTTTTTTTTTTTTTTTTTTTTTTTTTTTTAAGGCCATCTGACCCCAAGACTCAACTAATCTCTGCGATTGTCCATCTGTGATCCTTGGAGAGTCTTTGTCCACTCAAACTCTCCTCCTCGCCGTACATTAAGACGATATAGACACACGTCCTCTTCCAGGCAGATTCGTAACATCTTTAGTTGATTAGAACTTCTTAATTATTGCCCTGATGGTGGAAATGGGAATTTTCAATGCTTTAGCTATTTTCTTACAGCCACTTTCTATTTAGTGAAGCTCAACAATCTTTTGCTGCACATCAGAACTATATTCTTTGGCTTTACTCATTGTGAAGAATGATTAAGGGAATTTGGCCTTTGTGTTTCCTCATATTTATACTCCTGTGGAACAAGACATCATAGCTGGACAATTTCATGTTCCTAGTCACCCTGGTGTGCTAAAAAATGTAAATATTAATGGGAATATACTTCAGAGATATTTTACTCATAAAAAATTCTAGGGGTGCAAATAATTGTGGCCAACGTGTTTTGGAGAAAAGCATTTATTTCATAATGTGATTTACCCCCCACTTTCAATTCTTTTACTTCAATGAAAGGTTAGATTTTTGTGAATTTTTTTAATAAACAATGCAGATTTATTTTTTACAGCCATATTTGATCATATTTACCAGGGGTACCAATAATTCTGACCACCACTGTATTTATATATGTATATGTGTGTGTATATGTATGTATGTATGGATGTATGTAATGTAAGTGTATACAAACCCGATTCCAAAAAAGTTGGGACACTGTACAAATTGTGAATAAAAAAGGAATGCAATAATTTACAAATCTCATAAACTTATATTTTATTCACAATAGAATATAGATAACATATCAGATGTTGAAAGTGAGACATTTTGAAATGTCATGCCAAATATTGGCTCATTTTGGATTTCATGAGAGCTACACATTCCAAAAAAGTTGGGACAGGTAGCAATAAGAGGCCGGAAAAGTTAAATGTACATATAAGGAACAGCTGGAGGACCAATTTGAAACTTATTAGGTCAATTGGCAACATGATTGGGTATAAAAAGAGCCTCTCAGAGTGGCAGTGTCTCTGAGAAGTCAAGATGGGCAGAGGATCACCAATTCCCCCAATGCTGCGGCGAAAAATAGTGGAGCAATATCAGAAAGGAGTTTCTCAGAGAAAAATTGCAAAGAGTTTGAAGTTATCATCATCTACAGTGCATAATATCATCCAAAGATTCAGAGAATCTGGAACAATCTCTGTGCGTAAGGGTCAAGGCCGGAAAACCATACTGGATGCCCGTGATCTTCGGGCCCTTAGACGGCACTGCATCACATACAGGAATGCTACTGTAATGGAAATCACAACATGGGCTCAGGAATACTTCCAGAAAACATTGTCGGTGAACACAATCCACCGTGCCATTCGCCGTTGCCGGCTAAAACTCTATAGGTCAAAAAAGAAGCCATATCTAAACATGATCCAGAAGCGCAGGCGTTTTCTCTGGGCCAAGGCTCATTTAAAATGGACTGTGGCAAAGTGGAAAACTGTTCTGTGGTCAGATGAATCAAAATTTGAAGTTCTTTTTGGAAAACTGGGACGCCATGTCATCCGGACTAAAGAGGACAAGGACAACCCAAGTTGTTATCAGCGCTCAGTTCAGAAGCCTGCATCTCTGATGGTATGGGGTTGCATGAGTGCGTGTGGCATGGGCAGCTTACACATCTGGAAAGGGACCATCAATGCTGAAAGGTATATCCAAGTTCTAGAACAACATATGCTCCCATCCAGACGTCATCTCTTTCAGGGAAGACCTTGCCTTTTCATGGCTGCGTAGGAGGAGGATCCGGGTACTGAAATGGCCAGCCTGCAGTCCAGATCTTTCACCCATAGAAAACATTTGGCGCATCATAAAGAGGAAGATGCGACAAAGAAGACCTAAGACAGTTGAGCAACTAGAAGCCTGTATTAGACAAGAATGGGACAACATTCCTATTCCTAAACTTGAGCAACTTGTCTCCTCAGTCCCCAGACGTTTGCAGACTGTTATAAAAAGAAGAGGGGATGCCACACAGTGGTAAACATGGCCTTGTCCCAACTTTTTTGAGATGTGTTGATGCCATGAAATTTAAAATCAACTTATTTTTCCCTTAAAATGATACATTTTCTCAGTTTAAACATTTGATATGTCATCTATGTTGTATTCTGAATAAAATATTGAAATTTGAAACTTCCACATCATTGCATTCTGTTTTTATTCACAATTTGTACAGTGTCCCAACTTTTTTGGAATCGGGTTTGTATATGTATTTATTTTCTTAAAAAATAGTTTATATTACATTTAATTTATATTATATTATTTATCTACAATGGCCATTATTGGATATTTATCAGCTGATTATGTGTATTTAATCGTTTACATTCACTTATAGCATAGTTCCAACCACTCCAAACACCTTAGCAACCATGTACAACTGACTTGGTAACCATATAAACACCCTAAAATTGTGGTAATGAGTTCTGCATGGTCAGGCACCACAGTGCAATCTAGTTACCTAGTGATTTTTTTTAAATCTCCATTGAATGCCTTATTTACTGAAATGACTGCTTAAACACATTAATAGTGAGTGCTTTTGTACAATACAGTTGTGTGTCAATACAGATAGATGTGTATAGTATGGCAGAAATAGATGATCTCTTCTGTTGTGTGGTTGATATGCTGTAAGTAGGTAGAGCTTATGTTGGGATTTAGTCCAGCATCCCCTGCATTTATTGCCAAAGTGCGGCTCAAACACAGGCTAAACCTATACGTGCAAAACTTATACCTTCATGTGCTTGTATTATCTCACCAGGGTGATGGATCATTGTTTTTTTCTCGAATCTCTCCGTCTTGACCATCAAAGGGCAATTTGTTGTGGCGGCTTTCTCACTTATCACCACTGCATCTTGATGCTCCTCCAGGTTAATTTTTTTTAGCTCCAAACAAATGATCTTTGGAAAAAAAGCCAATGACACGTTGAAGGAAACCATGCTTGTCGCCATTCAAACAATGTCGATAACACATCATGTTAGATTAGCTCAAGCTTGTGTTTAAGCGTTTTATGTGTTTTATTGGATGCATCTGTGCTAAACAATGGCCATTGACTTCTTTCTCCCCAGGTGCGGTGGCGTGGAGACTCCCGATGTGTGTGATTGTTTAAATTTAGCCGGTACGCCGTGGAGGTTGATAATGAGGAATGGAGAGGAAGGCTTGTGCCAGACTCGTGACTTTCCACCTTCAGAGAAGTGTGCGGGTAGTCCCTGTGCCTGGTGATTGAATTAATGAGGTCTGGCTTTACCTGCCTCTATTTATAGGCCGATAAGGTATGACAGTGTGAGAATGAGGCGGGGGGCTAATCTGATTGTAGCCAATTTCTGAGACGTGATGAAGGCTGTAATGTGGTACAAAAGTGAAGGTGATGAGGTGATTTAGGCTAATAATAGGGAGGGAATATTATTTAAAGGGATTTGAAGGGATCATAATTGCTCCGATTGGACTGTCATGACATTCTGGAATCTCATCACTACTGAAAAAAACAGCTTAGACCAGCTTAAGGGTGGCCTTAGCTAGTTTAAACTGGTTTAACCAGTGTTCCAGCTTGGTCAAGCTGGTGTTGGTGGTTTAGTTGGTCTCTCAGCCTGGTCAAACTGGTTTTTAGCTAATTTAGTTGGTATCCCAGCCTATTCAAGCTGGTGTTTGTGGTTTAGTTGGTCTCGCAGCCTATTCAAGCTGGTGTTTGTGGTTTAGTTGGTATCCCAGCCTATTCAAGCTGGTGTTTGTGGTTTAGTTGGTATCCCAGCCTATTCAAGCTGGTGTTTGTGGTTTAGTTGGTCTCGCAGCCTATTCAAGCTGGTGTTTGTGGTTTAGTTGGTCTCGGCAGCCTATTCAAGCTGGTGTTTGTGGTTTAGTTGGTATCATTTTAAATTTTAATCTGGACTACATGCCCTAGATATTGTTTGAATATGTTCTGATTCTTTATTGTTCAGTCACACACTTTACAATAAGGGGTCTAATGCTATTTCATGCATTCTGAGTTTTTTACACTGTTAAATACTTGGATTCCCATGTTAAACATGGCCAGAGTTTAAAAAAAATAAGTTGGATGTTTGATGGAGTATTTCTGTGCCAAAAATACTCCTTCCGGTTTCTCACAAGTTTCGGAAAGTTTTTTTCGAGTATGGGCCTATGTGATGTCAACAAGGGCAGAATTTCCTTGTACGGGCACTTCTCCCGGAAGGGCGCGCGCACACGTCAACCAGAGCGAGAGAGCAAAAGCATGCCCATCAACGCGCATTGCTCGGCTTTAGGGAAGTCGTCGGCTGTGCTGCACAGGTCACAGGACTTCACAAAATCAACAATGTCACCAAAGAAGTGTGTTTTTGGTTGTCAGGGCAAGACAACCCTGTTCAGCTTCCCAAAGAACCCAGTGTTAAGGGGACAGTGGATTGAGTTTGTTTTTCTGGAGCAGCAACGGAGTTGCTCAAGTGTTTTTGTTTGTTCCCTGCATTTTGGCGATGATTGATTGTTTTATAAACAAGGCCCAGTTCAACTCCGGATTTGCAGATCGTCTAATGCTGAAAGATGGAGCGGTCCCAACGATAAAGGTTCACGGTCATGCATTGGAATACGCCTCCAGCCGCTCGGTTTTATTCGAAAAGACTCTGTACAGCGTATCTGTCTTTTATAAATATGATAAAACTAAAGACTGTTCGGAGATATGAAGGATGCAGTACTACTCTATAGGTATTCAAAATTGACATGAGATTGACAGAAACTGTGTGTGATACCCCCCCTTTAATGTTAGTTAATGCATTAACTAACATTAACTACTAGTGAGACCTTATTGTAAAGTGATAGCCTACCTATTGTTCTTTATAATTCTTTTGCATTTTAATCTGTTTGAAACATTTGTTCACTTTATACATTTTTGTCTATTGCTTTATTGTATTTAAATGTTCAGTTCTTTTTGTCATAAGAAAAAGTTATTAAACCTGTTATAGTATGACAACACTTTTTTTGCAAATTATTTCAATACCGTGATAATACCGTATACCGGTATAAAAGCTTCAGCAATTAATGGCAACATGAAAATTTGATTCCGTCACATGCCTAGTTTGTGGTTTAGTTGGTCTTCCAGGCTTGTCAGGCTGGTTTTTAGCTAGTTTATTTGGTCTCCCAGCCTATTCAAGCTGGTGTTTGTGGTTTAGTTGGTCCCGCAGCCTATTCAACCTGTTGTTTGTGGTTTAGTTGGTCTCGCAGCCTATTCAAGCTGGTGTTTGTGGTTTAGTTGGTCTCGCAGCCTATTCAAGCTGGTGTTTGTGGTTTAGTTGGTCTCGCAGCCTATTCAAGCTGGTGTTTGTGGTCTCGCAGCCTATTCAAGCTGGTGTTTGTGGTTTAGTTGGTATCCCAGCCTATTCAAGCTGGTGTTTGTGGTTTAGTTGGTCTCGCAGCCTATTCAAGCTGGTGTTTGTGGTTTAGTTGGTCACCCAGCCTATTCAAGCTGGTGTTTGTGATTTAGTTGGTCACCCAGTCTATTCAAGCTGGTGTTTGTGGTTTAGTTGGTCTCGCAGCCTATTCGAGCTGGTGTTTGTGGTCTCGCAGCCTATTCAAGCTGGTGTTTGTGGTTTAGTTGGTCTCGCAGCCTATTCAAGCTGGTGTTTGTGGTTTAGTTGGTCTCGCAGCCTATTCAAGCTGGTGTTTATGGTTTAGTTGGTCACCCAGCCTATTCAAGCTGGTGTTTGTGGTTTAGTTGGTCTCGCAGCCTATTCAAGCTGGTGTTTGTGGTTTAGTTGGTCTCGCAGCCTATTCAAGCTGGTGTTTATGGTTTAGTTGGTCACCCAGCCTATTCAAGCTGGTGTTTGTGGTTTAGTTGGTCTCCTAGCCTATTCAAGCTGGTGTTTGTGATTTAGTTGGTCACCCAGTCTATTCAAGCTGGTGTTTGTGGTTTAGTTGGTCACCCAGTCTATTCAAGCTGGTGTTTGTGGTTTAGTTGGTCTCGCAGCCTATTCGAGCTGGTGTTTGTGGTCTCGCAGCCTATTCAAGCTGGTGTTTGTGGTTTAGTTGGTCTCGCAGCCTATTCAAGCTGGTGTTTGTGGTTTAGTTGGTCACCCAGTCTATTCAAGCTGGTGTTTGTGGTTTAGTTGGTCCCGCAGCCTATTCAACCTGTTGTTTGTGGTTTAGTTGGTCTCGCAGCCTATTCAAGCTGGTGTTTGTGGTTTAGTTGGTCTCGCAGCCTATTCAAGCTGGTGTTTGTGGTCTCGCAGCCTATTCAAGCTGGTGTTTGTGGTTTAGTTGGTCTCGCAGCCTATTCAAGCTGGTGTTTGTGGTTTAGTTGGTCTCGCAGCCTATTCAAGCTGGTGTTTGTGGTCTCGCAGCCTATTCAAGCTGGTGTTTGTGGTTTAGTTGGTATCCCAGCCTATTCAAGCTGGTGTTTGTGGTTTAGTTGGTCTCGCAGCCTATTCAAGCTGGTGTTTGTGGTTTAGTTGGTCACCCAGCCTATTCAAGCTGGTGTTTGTGATTTAGTTGGTCACCCAGTCTATTCAAGCTGGTGTTTGTGGTTTAGTTGGTCTCGCAGCCTATTCGAGCTGGTGTTTGTGGTCTCGCAGCCTATTCAAGCTGGTGTTTGTGGTTTAGTTGGTCTCGCAGCCTATTCAAGCTGGTGTTTGTGGTTTAGTTGGTCTCGCAGCCTATTCAAGCTGGTGTTTATGGTTTAGTTGGTCACCCAGCCTATTCAAGCTGGTGTTTGTGGTTTAGTTGGTCTCGCAGCCTATTCAAGCTGGTGTTTGTGGTTTAGTTGGTCTCGCAGCCTATTCAAGCTGGTGTTTATGGTTTAGTTGGTCACCCAGCCTATTCAAGCTGGTGTTTGTGGTTTAGTTGGTCTCCTAGCCTATTCAAGCTGGTGTTTGTGATTTAGTTGGTCACCCAGTCTATTCAAGCTGGTGTTTGTGGTTTAGTTGGTCACCCAGTCTATTCAAGCTGGTGTTTGTGGTTTAGTTGGTCTCGCAGCCTATTCGAGCTGGTGTTTGTGGTCTCGCAGCCTATTCAAGCTGGTGTTTGTGGTTTAGTTGGTCTCGCAGCCTATTCAAGCTGGTGTTTGTGGTTTAGTTGGTCACCCAGTCTATTCAAGCTGGTGTTTGTGGTTTAGTTGGTCTCGCAGCCTATTCAAGCTGGTGTTTGTGGTTTAGTTGGTCACCCAGTCTATTCAAGCTGGTGTTTGTGGTTTAGTTGGTCTCGCAGCCTATTCAAGCTGGTGTTTATGGTTTAGTTGGTCACCCAGCCTATTCAAGCTGGTGTTTGTGGTTTAGTTGGTCTCCCAGCCTATTCAAGCTGGTGTTTGTGGTTAAGTTGGTCTCGCAGCCTATTCAAGCTGGTGTTTGTGGTTTAGTTGGTCTCACAGCCTATTCAAGCTGGTGTTTGTGGTTTAGTTGGTCTCGCAGCCTATTCAAGCTGGTGTTTATGGTTTAGTTGGTCACCCAGCCTATTCAAGCTGGTGTTTGTGGTTTAGTTGGTCTCCCAGCCTATTCAAGCTGGTGTTTGTGGTTTAGTTGGTCTCGCAGCCTATTCAAGCTGGTGTTTGTGGTTTAGTTGGTATCCCAGCCTATTCAAGCTGGTGTTTGTGGTTTAGTTGGTCTCGCAGCCTATTCAAGCTGGTGTTTGTGGTTTAGTTGGTCACCCAGCCTATTCAAGCTGGTGTTTGTGATTTAGTTGGTCACCCAGTCTATTCAAGCTGGTGTTTGTGGTTTAGTTGGTCTCGCAGCCTATTCGAGCTGGTGTTTGTGGTCTCGCAGCCTATTCAAGCTGGTGTTTGTGGTTTAGTTGGTCTCGCAGCCTATTCAAGCTGGTGTTTGTGGTTTAGTTGGTCTCGCAGCCTATTCAAGCTGGTGTTTGTGGTTTAGTTGGTCACCCAGTCTATTCAAGCTGGTGTTTGTGGTTTAGTTGGTCTCGCAGCCTATTCAAGCTGGTGTTTGTGGTTTAGTTGGTCACCCAGTCTATTCAAGCTGGTGTTTGTGGTTTAGTTGGTCACCCAGCCTATTCAAGCTGGTGTTTGTGGTTTAGTTGGTCTCCCAGCCTATTCAAGCTGGTGTTTGTGGTTTAGTTGGTCACCCAGCCTATTCAAGCTGGTGTTTAGCTAGTTTAGTTGGTCAACCTCTTAATCAGACCAGCTGATTAGTGCCCAGCACCTCTCTAAACTATCAGACTAGACCAGACTAACCAGTTTATGCATTTGATTTGGTTTATTCTTTTCAGTGAGTAGGTTAAATCATCACAAAGTAATATGGGTGATTAGTGAATGAATTTAGTCTGTATTTATTTATTTACTTGCCTATCCTTATCCTGTAATCACAAACAACTGGAAAGATTATGAAAAAGTCATGGCAGCAAGCTTTGAGACTGATGTACCCCGTATAGCAGATGTTATTATTTTCCTGTCTCTATACTCTTAAGTCTTATTTGTCAGGATTGAGCTGTAAGAAGTTTTGAATGTGCATGTTTTCCAAGATTGAAACGAGTCTGTGGATGAAGATTTCTGTGTGTTTGTGCAATCTGACTGTTGAGTATGTGTGTGGGCATGCCCTCTAGCTCTGAGAAACTGGCAAAGCTAAAGTAAAATGGATGAACAACATACCAAGCTTGACAAACTTAACATCCTTAGAATTATTTATGTAAAGTTAACACGAACACATTTTTATACTGTAGTCTGGAGTTTAATCTCATTATTCAGTGACATCAGTGTTAGTTTAGTATTATCTATATGCTCTTTTATTTGTTAATATTTTACATTTTTATTTTTATATTTATAAGCTTTTATTTTTATATTTTCAGTTTTCATTAGAATTTTTAGTAATGTTAGTAATGTTGTTATGTGTTCGCCCACATGATCATAACTCTAATATTCCTGTGTCTCGCACCAGGTAGCCTATCTTTAGAACTCGGCTGTTCAATAAAAACTTTCTATCTTTATCTGCAACTTAATTTACATAATCGAATTAGCTATGGCACCATTTGACACCAGTTTTTCCATTACGAAATTAGTATGCAAATAAGATCCTGTGAAAACAAGCTGCCAATTTAGACCTTTCTCATTCAATATGTGTCAGTGACAGTATTGTGGAATAAATTATATGCAAAGTCATTTCAGCATTATGATTGAAGTCATTCGGCCCTGATTCCACTTCACTAACACTCTATAACAGACTTACAAAAGGTCCGTTATAGATGTGCAGAGAGTGTTACGTACTCTATTGAAAGTCAAATTTCATTTCGGAAATTATTTAACGGTTCAATAACACAAATGCGTATATGAATGTAGCAATAATTTCAAAAGCATTCATTTTATACTGTGCACTTTTTTGTGCAAGTTTTTGAACTTTTCTCTCTATTTTCTATTTTTTATATTGCATATACTTATGCATTCTATTTTCTAGTGTCAGTATTATTTATTGTGCTATTAACAGGGTCCAAAATTAACTTTTTAACTGCCATGTCAAGTGAATTAAGAACAAATACCTGCCATAATATTTTTTGCTGAGCCATAAAACTTAAAAAATAATGTATTTTTACACTTATTAATGCAAAACTTTACATTAAGTGTAATGCAAAAAGTATTTTGCATTATTTTACAGTATTTTTGCACTTTTTTAAAGAATATATTTTAAATGTGAAGTAATGCAATAAGGATTTTGCATTTTTTATTGTATTTTTACACTTATTAAAATAATACATTTTAAATGTAAAATAATGCAAAACTTTGCATTTAAGTGTAATGCAAAAAAAGTGTTTTACATTAATTTACTGTATTTTGCTTTTATTAACAGAAGTACATTTTTAAATGCAAAATAATGCAAAATGTATTTTGTTACTCCACATTTAAAAATGTGTTATTCTTAAGACAAATGATCTGTTTTTCTCTAGTTAACAGTAGTACTCAAGGCATCATATAAACTAAAATGTACAGTAATGGCACCTTCTGAATCTTCCTGATTAACTTTTTACAGGAACTACACTTACACTTCAAATCCCTTTATTGAGTCAGAATTCAGTGCTTTATTCAGTTGTTCTTAATTACCTCTGATGGTGGAGTGTAGGAGTGGAACGTCTTCCACTGACATCTATAAGCTCCATGGCCTGCCATTATCCTCTGAGCGTCTGTGGCTTTGGACAACCGGCACATTAGCTGACAAACGCCACCCATTTGCTGCCATTATACCCCCTGATAACCAGAGTTTGATTACCCCCATTCAAACTCAAGCTGCAACATGCTATTAGCTTATGAAGAAGACATTTGTGGATCACTAATGCCGCCTGGGTCTGGATATGTGACGCATCCTGGTCACAGACAACGCAGAGCCGGCTGGCATGAATGGTAGCTCTATTAAATTAGCTGGCTCTGTGAGCTAAATTGAGTTTTGGGTTTATTTTGTGTTCTGTTGATCACATTAGCCTAGCATTAATTGAGAAAGTGCTAATTTAGAGTGTTCATAAAATTCTCTTCAGTGCAAAACGGGCAGGATCTAAATAGAGGTGTGGAATTAGCATGAGGTGAATGTTGAAAATTAAGGTGAGGAGGTGCAACGTCTTCAGCGTAAGTTGATTTTCAAGGTGTTTTGAAGTGGCATTGGGGGAAACTAGCACACTAGCACATAGGCCTGGAAATATGACATACCAGAGTATGTACTCTTAAATTAAGTAGTAATTCAGTTTTAGTTTAGACTAAGGCCAGACACATACTTTATGCAAGTACACAGATAAACACTGTGACAGCAGTAGAAAACTGACTGTGGAAGACAGTGGTTTATGCTAATTTCTGTTTTCCCCGTTTGTTCTCTTTGTTTTTATTCTTAAAGGGATAGTTCACCCAATAATCAAAATTATCCCATAATTTACTCACCCTGAAGCCATCCTAGGTGTATATGACTTCTTTCAGCGTCATGCATCGGGTCAGAGGTCACTCTTCTGCCGGAACTAGACTTGTGTACGGCCGTTACCAGAAGCCAGTGATTTATAGTTTATAAAGTTATAAATATGTATATTTTTCTAACAAAACCCGTCACTTCGCTTCAGAAGGCCTTAATTAACCCCCTGGAGCCGTATGGATTA
Organism: Coreius guichenoti; assembly: GCA_039654105.1. Taxonomy (NCBI): domain Eukaryota; kingdom Metazoa; phylum Chordata; class Actinopteri; order Cypriniformes; family Gobionidae; genus Coreius; species Coreius guichenoti. The sequence goes on along the minus strand of CM077189.1, from coordinate 29,982,705 downwards.
CTTTTATGATGGATGGAAGCATTTTTTTGGGCTTCAAAATCTAAGGTACCATTCACTCCCATTATAAAGCTTGGAAGAGCCAGGATATTTTTAAATAAAACTCTGATTGTGTTTGGCTGAAAGTCATTATTTTTTTTATTTATTTTTTTTATTCTAATTTATCCTTACTATAGGACAGAAATAGTATAGAATAATTTTTAAATATCAGTGTATCCTTAATTTGTCCACATTGTGCATGACAGAATCCCAGCCAATCAGACATTTGATGTTTAATGTACATGGAGGATGATTTTTAACCAATGATATTTCACTGTGGGCGGGGCTACCCAGTGCAATGCTGCACAGTAGAAACCAAGTGATTGATATAAATGGTCTGAAATCAATTTTTAGGACAGCAACTCAGATTTACGAATAATCTTTATCACTTATCTTTTCACTTACGGTAGCGGTTTCGTTTTCACTGCACCCTCTTTCCCCAGTGATTTCTTGTAGTCAGGAATATGTGACTCCACCCAACCCTCTCTTTCTCTCTCAGTCTCTATTATCTCTCTCTCTCTCTCTCTCTCTCTCTCTCTCTCTCTCTCTCTCTCTCTCTCTCTCTCTCTCTCTCTCTCTCATTCGGAGGGGTAGCTTTGACAGCTGCACAGCTCTTGACTCATTGGTATGTCTCATGAGCACTGAAAGAGAGAATGAACAGAGAATGCAGATGGGCGAAATAAAACACAGCACTGGCCAGAAGATGCCCTCATCATTAAAACAACACCTGCTTCCCTCTGCAGCATCAGCGTGTCAATTAAACCCATGCAAAACGCTCAGACCAACCGCTTTCTGTTCGTCCTCAACAAGTGGAAGGTTTAAAACACTGCGGTACTTTACATCCAATTAGCCGAATGAACGTGACAAAGAAATGTTTTTCTAACCTTATTAGATCTATGAATCATCTTTTATGCCAAATTCTTACATTTAGTCAGTACATTCTGCTATGAGATTTTAAAATATTTTGAATATTGCAAGTTTTTTTTTTTTTTTTTTAATGAAATAATTTAATTAGACTTTAATAATAAGTGTGTGTGCGTGTGTTAGTGGGTGGGATATATTAGGCAGCAAGTGAACATTTTGTCCTCAAAGTTGATGTATTAGAAGCAGGAAAAATTGGCAAGTGTATGGATTTGAGCGAGTTTGACAAGGGCCAAATTGTAATGGCTAGACGACTGGGTCAGAGCATCTCCAAAACTGCAGCCGGATGCGTGTGTGTATCTTACCTGGGGAACACATGGCACCAGGATGCACTATGGGAAGAAGGCAAGCCGGCGGAGGCAGTGTGATGCTTTGGGCAATGTTCTGCTGAGAAACCTTGGGTCCTGCCATCCATGTGGATGTTACTTTGACACGTACCACCTACCTAAAATTAGAAAATTAGAAAATTAGAAAATTATAACCAATTATTATAATTATGCAGTATGGGCCAAAAATAATAAAATATAATATAAAATAAATAAAACTAAACATTTCAAAAAACTATATATATATATATATATATATATATATATATATATATAGTTTTTTGAAATGTTTAGTTTTATTTATTTTATATTATATTTTATTATTTTTGGCCCATACTGCATAATTATAATAATAATAATTGGTTATAATTTTCTAATTTGTTCTTTCAGTGTTTTTTTGCTTGCTTGTTTTCTTGTCTTGAAATTATACTTTAAATATGAAACTAAAATTGCCAGTAGGTGGCAGAAGTAGACAATACTGACAATAGTGTGTCTAAAATGATATAATAAACACATTATTAACTACTTGTTTATTGAACTTTTGTATAAAATCAATATCACACTTGCAACCGTGCTGATATTCTGGAAAAAAACGCGCTTGCGCGCATGATATTTGCTTAACTATATCACAAAAGACAAAAACTCATACGGTGCATTTTTGTCACATAAATTGAAATTTTATGGTTATTTTAACCGCATTCTACTATGTTACATCACAGTGAAAGCGTTCACTCGTTAAAGCAACAATTGCGATATACAACAATTTCCCTGCCACTCTCGCCATAGTCAAAGGAATTTTATGCCAAGGACACTCACCAGATTGTGATTTATTATGTCACCATGAAATCAAAATTGATCATTCTTGTTTTTTTATATAATATTGCAGTATTATTTATTATAATGTATCCATGCAGATCATTATTTTTTTTTAATTCACATGCCCTTATAATATTTAATCAAAATAACTTTTGCAGCGACATCTCTTCTCTGATGACGTTTACTGGCGCGAGGGCGGGGCAACCTGTCAATCACATGAGATCAACCAGTAGCAAACCACAACCATCCAATCAATTCTCAACAAACACAATCAAGTCCCGCCTAAAGTTTTTTTTTTTCTTGTTCGAGAAGCTGTTTCACTTGGATATACGTCACTTCCGTTTCTTCTCATCAGATTGTTTGTCATCGCCATCGACTGTAGTTCTGCTTCGTTTCCATTAGCGTCACTGCAGCTCACAGACGACAAACCGTGAGTCACTCTGTGCTGGCTGTCACACCTGTTTTTCTCCCACTGGCCACTGTTGGCCAAATATAGTCTGATCCTGCAGAGAAAAGCACTATGGGATAGATCCCGTTGCCCGATCTGGCATGAAAGGGTATGTTTGGGAATGCCTGTAGACGTGGTTTCTTGTTATAAAGTTGTCCCGTTGACCTCGTTCTGCGTTTGGATTCTGTCCTTGTCCTTGTTCTGGCCCGTGTAAATAGCGTAGCAGATGTTTTTTGTTTACGTGCAGTCGAGGGAGAGTTGGGAACAGAGCCACTGAAGCTAGTCGGTCCCTGAACGTGGTTCGTCCCTGGATGAGAAGGTAATTTGATCTTTTGCATTAAAAAATTTGAGACTATAAAAGGACACAAAGTACTCCAAGAATCCTCCTGTGAAGTGGAAAAGCACTTATCACAAACACACACACACAAGCAAGTGTTCCTTCAAAGTGTCATTTTGTCCGGTTTGATGTAAAGTAATGAGCAAAAGAGGCTCGTGTTTGGATGTTTGAGTCGTGTTTCTTTATTAAGACGACTGTGAGATTCAGCAGTTTGAGATTCTAAATGCCTCTTGTTATGTGCGCTCAGGTTTTCATGAGGGAGGACACTGCTTTCTTTATGTCTTTCTTTTGTTTTGGTTTGTCCTTCCTTTCATTATTTAGTCCTTCCTTCATTTCATTTGTTTTGTTTGTTCTACCTTTTTTCCATTCTTTTGTTCTTCCTTCAAGGTTTAATCTTGCTTGTTTTTTTTTTTCTATCTTGTTTTTCTTTCTCACTGTTACCTTTTGTTATTCTTTGTTGGTTTTTGTTTAATTGTTTAATTTATGTTGTTCTTTCTTCTTTCTGTTCTTTCTTTCTTTCATTTATTCATTAGTTTGTTTTTCCTTCCTTCCTGTT
>CM077189.1:29914265-29974265 GCA_039654105.1 Coreius guichenoti | reverse complement strand
TTACGCAACAGGATTTTTCGATTGTTGGAAGGACATTTGGATTCAAACACAAGGATGAAGCGACATTATGTATATTTGATTTAAATGCTGAGGAATCATGGTCACTTTATGTGTAAAAGCGGTATATGACCTGATGCGTTCAGGCCCGCTATGCTGCTAGTGGTAAAATTAGCTCTGCTGGTTGGATCCAGCTACATTGTGGCGTATGAAAGCTGTCTTGAGGCCTACAATGAGGTTCCCATTTTCATTGTGTTAATGCGTGTGGGTGGAGGAGGATTCAGGAGAAAAGGCAGAATTACGCTGTTGCTGATTACAGGGCTATTTTTGGGGGCTTTTCTATAGTAGCTGATGTGGAACGTAAGAGGAAAGAATATATCTGATTAAAAGTGTATCTTTTTGTGTTTCAAATCATCTCTCAACTATGACTTTAAAGTGTTTACTACATTAAAAATCCAAAAATACATTAAACTCATGTAGCTATCTTTTCTGCAAGCACACATACAGTGTGATCTCATATTATAACCAGTGATAAACTGATATATTAGCTAGGTTGATTAATAATCAGACAATATTTTGCCATTTTGAGATTGTCAACATCGGTCAATTATAACTTTTAAAGCGATTTTTGTTAACATTTACTGTAAAATATGCTTCATTTGCATTTCAGCGTTTTTTTGCACATCTCATCTCAAGCAAAAATGAGCAGTATTATTAATGACATTTATACATGAATTATTATGACAGATTGCAGTGGTTTTATTATATTATATATTTATTTAATTTTTTATATTATATTATAATATTATTTTATATTTATTTATTTATTTAATTTTATTATACACATAATAATAAATTGTATTTATTGAAATATTGAAATCACCATCTTGCTGTTTTTCAATGCAGAACATGTTTTGTGTGAATATTGATTTGAAAGTTGTCGTTGATTTATTCTTTCTGTTCCTGTGGCCCATAACCAACACCAGTGGAGTGCCTTCAAAGTACAGTGACATTTATGACATTTCCAAAAATCTGTGCACTTGTCATTTCAAGAGGGACCTTTTGATTTGAGGCATGTCATATGTGGATGCAGGGCAGTGATTTAGTGCGGTTTGTTTATGAGGGCTTTTATTGGAACAGTGGAGCAGCCTACAGCATCTTAAGAGCATTGAAGAGTGATCTGTGAGCCCACGCTCGCCTGCTAATGCTCTTCAGCTCTCTCCTCTCCTCCCTGATCCTCTGGCTGGACTCGCAGAGTTCCCTTCTCTCGCTCTTCGTATCTCTCTTCCCACTTAAAGGGATAGTTCTCACACACACACAAAAAAGTTAATTCTGTCATTTACCCTATTTGTGTGTGTGTGTGTGTGTGTGTGTGTGTGTGTGTGTGTATGTATGTATATATATATATATATATATATATATATACAAACCCGATTCCAAAAAAGTTGGGACACTGTACAAATTGTGAATAAAAAAAGAATGCAATAATTTACAAATCTCATAAACTTATATTTTATTCACAATAGAATATAGATAACATATCAAATGTTGAAAGTGAGACATTTTGAAATGTCATGCCAAATATTGGCTCATTTTGGATTTCATGACAGCTACACATTCCAAAAAAGTTGGGACAGGTAGCAATAAGAGGCCGGAAAAGTTAAATGTACATATAAGGAACAGCTGGAGGACCAATTTGCAACTTATTAGGTCAATTGGCAACATGATTGGGTATAAAAAGAGCCTCTCAGAGTGGCAGTCTCTCTCAGAAGTCAAGATGGGCAGAGGATCGCCAATTCCCCCAATGCTGCGGCGAAAAATAGTGGAGCAATATCAGAAAGGAGTTTCTCAGAGAAAAATTGCAAAGAGTTTGAAGTTATCATCTACAGTGCATAATATCATCCAAAGATTCAGAGAATCTGGAACAATCTCTGTGCGTAAGGGTCAAGGCCGGAAAACCATACTGGATGCCCGTGATCTTCGGGCCCTTAGACGGCACTGCATCACATACAGGAATGCTACTGTAATGGAAATCACAACATGGGCTCAGGAATACTTCCAGAAAACATTGTCGGTGAACACAATCCACCGTGCCATTCGCCGTTGCCGGCTAAAACTCTATAGGTCCAAAAAGAAGCCATATCTAAACATGATCCAGAAGCGCAGGCGTTTTCTCTGGGCCAAGGCTCATTTAAAATGGACTGTGGCAAAGTGGAAAACTGTTCTGTGGTCAGACGAATCAAAATTTGAAGTTCTTTTTGGAAAACTGGGACGCCATGTCATCCGGACTAAAGAGGACAAGGACAACCCAAGTTGTTATCAGCGCTCAGTTCAGAAGCCTGCATCTCTGATGGTATGGGGTTGCATGAGTGCGTGTGGCATGGGCAGCTTACACATCTGGAAAGGCACCATCAATGCTGAAAGGTATATCCAAGTTCTAGAACAACATATGCTCCCATCCAGACGTCGTCTCTTTCAGGGAAGACCTTGCATTTTCCAACATGACAATGCCAGACCACATACTGCATCAATTACAACATCATGGCTGCGTAGAAGAAGGATCCGGGTACTGAAATGGCCAGCCTGCAGTCCAGATCTTTCACCCATAGAAAACATTTGGCGCATCATAAAGAGGAAGATGCGACAAAGAAGACCTAAGACAGTTGAGCAACTAGAAGCCTGTATAAGACAAGAATGGGACAACATTCCTATTCCTAAACTTGAGCAACTTGTCTCCTCAGTCCCCAGACGTTTGCAGACTGTTATAAAAAGAAGAGGGGATGCCACACGGTGGTAAACATGGCCATGTCCCAACTTTTTTGAGATGTGTTGATGCCATGAAATTTAAAATCAACTTATTTTTCCCTTAAAATGATACGTTTTCTCAGTTTAAACATTTGATATGTCATCTATGTTGTATTCTGAATAAAATATTGAAATTTGAAACTTCCACATCATTGCATTCTGTTTTTATTCACAATTTGTACAGTGTCCCAACTTTTTTGGAATCGGGTTTGTTCGTATATGTATTAATCAATTACAAATACGCGATTAATCACATTTAACGTAAAAGTTTGTGTTTATATGTTTGTGTGCGCACAAACATAAATATTTGCGTGTATATACTGTATATATATTTATATAATTTCTTTTATATAAATATAAATATTTTATATATAAATATAACATATTTTTCTTAAATATATACATGCATGTGTGTATTTATATATACATAATAATTATTATACACAGTACACACACATACTGTATATTATGTAAACACAAACTTTTATTTTGTATGCGATTTAATCGTTTGCCCAGCACTAAAAAAAAAAAAAAAAAAATATATATATATATATATATATATACACCGATCAGGCATAACATTATGACCGGTGAAGTGAATAACACTGATTATCTCTTCATCACGGCACCTGTTAGTGGGTGGGATATATTAGGCAGCAAGAACTCTGCAGCTCTTGTGGGGTGTTCCCGGTCTGCAGTGGTCAGTATCTATCAAAAGTGGTCCAAGGAAGGAACAGTGGTGAACTGGCGACAGGGTCATGGCTCATTGATGTGTGGTCCTATCAAACAGACGAGCTACTGTAGCTCAAATTGCTCAAGAAGTTAATGCTGGTTCTGATAGAAAGGTGTTAGAATACACAGTGCATCGCAGTTTGTTGCGTATGGGGCTGCATAGCCGCAGAAAATTATTAAATAAAGAAAAACAATATTTTTAAAAGCCTGAAAATGCTCACTATGAACTGTGTAGTGTAATATAAAAAATATAGAACATAGAAAATAACAGCATACGGATTTGGAAAGATAAAATGGGTGAACTTTTCCTCTAATAGTGATCTGTCAGAAAAACATCTTTCCAAACAGTTTTGACCCTCCTTTGTGAATTCTTTCTTCTCTCGACTTCCTGGTTGTCCTCTTTTGTTATGGTTTGTTCTGACATGTTACACTTACTGGAAAATGACATTTAATAATCTGTGTTCGTAAGGTCTCTTTTTGACACAAACGTGAGGTGAATCCATGAGCTTGTTTTTGGAGGATAAATGAGAGCGAGAGAGAGAGAGTCTAATATGTCTCCCTCTCTACCCCACCTCCCACAGATACGCTCAAACCTATGATTTTCTCTGCAGTAGAGGAATTGTGACGTGTGCAAGTTGGTGGAGCAGCTGCATTTTAAAAAGCTTGACACCCACGCGTTCTCAAGACCACTACTGCAAGCAGCGCTTCTCTACTACAGGCGACACCACTAGTGTGCCTTCTTCTCTGGATATCGCTCTTAGCAAAAGGCATGCTATTGTTTGTATAGAGTATATAAAGAATGTGTGTGTATGGATGGATGGATGCATAGGTGGATGGATGGATGGATGGATGGATAGATGATAGATAGATAGATAGATAGATAGATAGATAGATAGATAGATAGATAGATAGATAGATAGATAGATAGATAGATAGATAGATAGATCTAGAAGAACTAGAAGAATAGTTAGTTTCCAAGGCAACATTTCTAGTTTTCTTTTAGTTTCTTTTCTTCAACTGATATTTGTATTTTATTTGTATTTATTATTATTATTATTATTATTATCAACAACTACTATTATTATTATTTTATTTATTTATTATTATTATTATTATTATTATTATTATTATTATTTTATTTTTATAATTGTTGTTGTTATTATTGTTGTTATTATTGTTGTTATTGTTATTATTATTATTATTATTATATTTTTGTTACAGTAGTGCAGAAGTTTTTTGTTACATTTTGAGGCAACATTTTATTGTTATTTATTAATGTTTTACCTATTTTTTGTGCTGACTTGTCCATAGCCTTTGATTTTGGCAGTTGTTGATGTGATTGGCCCGTGCAGCTGTCAATCACAATACTGCCCACTCCCCATCAGTGTCTCCTGCTGAAGGGGAGGGTTGTACATTTCTCCAACAAAATATGAGTTTATGTTCGGTTGAGGAGAGGAGAAATAATCTTCAATTAACTTTGGCCCACTTTGTTAGTGGCTTAACTAAATGTGATGTCATCATTCTTCTCATGCTAAAGGTTGTTACCCTTGTTACCTATGAAGATTTGACTAGCTTTTATTCATTGAAGTAGCTGAATGGAAGTCCTTAAAATTCCGGTACACTCTCTTTTTGGTCCCCAGGAAACGGCCATCCGTTTTGATGCATGTTGTCATGGTGATTGAGGCTGGGAGGAGCAGTTATGGCCTGAAGGAAGAGTTCAGCTGGGATGCTTGTGTAATGTCGTTTTAACCTTTATAAGTGCACAAAACAGTCAAACTATCCTGGCAAAACTATGCTTACAAAAAAGTTTTTTTTTTTTTTTTTTGTTTAAAAATCTGTGGGATTACCATTAAAATATAACACTACTCATACTCCATATACTTCAAAGAATAATAGAATAATATGGCATATTATTCTTTGAAGTACCTTACAGTGCCATTCGGGAACCATGATACATGAGTATGATTATACTGTCTGATTATTATAATCATATAAAATGCTACTTGAATGGTACTGTAAGGTACTTCAAAAATACCATGGTATTATTACCATGGCAGAATCAAACGCACAGTGGTTTTCCATGATATATGTTATGGTGATATATGTTATGGTGGCAATCGGTTACATAAATTTTTTTTTACATCAAAAGTTAAGAAATTTAAAGTTTAAGTCAGCAGAACTTGCAGATTTTTATTTTGTACTTATACATTTTAATTGCTCTTAACTTCAAATATTTGAGTAAGCTAATTCATACATTTAACTTAAAATTATCAACTTAAATATTTTTAGTAGTGGAAACTTGGCTAGCTTTAACTAGCTAATTCAATAAATGCTACCTTCAACAGCCCTGCTGTTCATTCAATAGCTCTGTAATATAAATTATATTTAATGACTAATTAATCACATTGTGACACCCTTATTGCTTTCAGTCATAACTTGTCTGTTTTTGCACATTTTATTCATTGATATCACACAAGATGCATTTGAGGAGGCATCTTTATTTAAAGGGGGGGGGGGTCTAATGCTATTTCATGCATTCTGACTTATTTACACTGTTAAAAAGTTGGATTCCCATGCTAAACATGGCCAAAATAAAAAAAAAACGAGTTGGACGTATGATGGAGTTTTTCTGTGCCAAATACACTCCTTCAGGATTCAAACAAGTTTCTGAAAGTTTTTTTTCGAGTATGGCCCTGTATGACATCATAAAGGGCGGAATTGCTTGTATGGGCACTTCTCCCGGACTTCGCCCATCAATGAGCTTCGTTCGGGTTACAGGAGCCGTCGGCAGCGCTGTCATTTTGTTTTTAGACCACGAAATCAACAATGTCACTAAAGAAGTGTGTTTTTGGTTGTGAGGGAAAGATAACCTTGTTCAGTTTCCCAAATAACCCGGCGTTAAGGGAACAGTGGATGCAGTGTGTTTTCCCGGAGCAGCAACGGAGTTCTGCAAGTGTGTTTGTTTGTTCCCGGTCACGAGTCGAAACCGCAGGCGGGGAGTGAAACTGCATCAAATGTCTGTGTTTTGTTGGCAATCGGCGCGTAAGTGCATATAATGTAAACAACACGAACGTATAGTGAATCAAAAGTTATCCAGGGAGTGTGTGTGTGTGTGCTCGAGATTCTTTAGCTCCGCCCACTGCACACCTTCACGAGTTTGGCTGTTTTCGGAAAGAATCGGTACAGCGTATCTGTCTTTTATAAATATAATAAAACTAAAGACTGTTCGGAGATATGAAGGATGCAGTACTACTCTATAGGTACTCATGATTAACATGTTATGTACCCTTTAATACAAACTCACTTAAAGCTAAAGTGCATCATTTCTGTGGCATTAGTGTCACCCAATCAATTACAAAATTAGTTTCAAACAGGTTTCCTGAGCAGTCTGCCATTAGTTGAAAAACATACTACCCTGAAAAAAATGATACACTTCAGCTTTAACATAGTATAGAGTGAAACCGGGCTTAATGTGGCCTCTCAATACCGATGAGGAGGAAGGTTGTCGCAACGTGACGTCGTTGCATTTGTGTGTGTGCGAGATCACTCCTCCGCTGAGTCATTCCATTCCATTAACATCGTTTCCAGCACTTTAGTCACCCGTTCAACACCTAGTCATCAGTGTGGCCCAAATAGCAGGCTGACAGTAGTGGGGCTAAATCTGGTGTCTGAACCCAGGACACATCAGAATGATGCGTCTGCTGCCAGGCCCCTGCCAGGAGGACGCAATTCAGACCAGGAAGTGACCGGGAAAGCGGATTTGCTCACTTTTTCAGGAAGCTACTGTCAGAGTTGAAGTGTGCAATTTTTCTGATGTTAAAATACTTGCTTTTATCCCAGTTTAGTGCTGACGAAAACTATAAGTAAGCCAAGTTGACTTCCTGAAGCTTTGTTTGTGCTCTGTCTGGCGTGTTGTTAACTTCTGGATCAACCAATGAGGTGGGTTTGTGGGCGGGACTTTCTGTTTGGCTGAACAATGGAAGATGGAGGGCAGGGGCGGAATGAGCAGAAGGAGTTTTCTGAGAAGTAGTTCGGAAATGATAGTTTGTGTTTGGCACAACTGATACAGAACATACACACTTCCATTTTACCTTCATATTTGTCATTATGACAACTATAAGTGATATTATAAGTGATACATACAGTATGTTCAACAACCAAAGTTTAAGGCGGGACTATTTATCCAACAGGAACTGATGGATTGTGAAGAGCATTATTGTAATGTTATTTGTGTAGTATTATAATATTTATTATTTTGAAATAGCTTTTATTTGTATATTTTCAGCTCTCATTTTAATTTTTAGTTTGTTTTAATTATTGCTTTTGTAAATTTCTATTTAGCTTTATTTTATTTTTATTTCAATTTTAGTAATTTTTGTAACTCAGCTTAAACTCATTGTATTTCAGTTGGTTGCCAAAGCAACATTTCAAATTTTTGTTTATTTATTTTATTTATTTTTTATTTTATTTTACTATTATTTCAGCTTTATTTCAATAAACAAAAACATTTTTAATAGTTTTAGTTTTGGTTAATAATGACCAAATTAATTATTGTTGTTGTTGTTGTTTTTATTATTACATTTTTCCAACAGTTTGGGACTATTTTGTGGCAACATTTGACCTGTTTCCATGTAGTTGTACCTTTTTTATTTAAATATTTATTTTATTATTTAAAATAGCGCTGATCAATTGTCCAGTAACAAGTATTAAAGGGATAGTTCACCCAAAAATGAAAATTCAAATGAAAAATTAAAGTTGGGCCCCATTGACTATATTGATAGTATTTTTCTCCCCATACTATGGAAGTCAATGGCATCCATCAGCTGTTTGGCTACCAACATTCTTCAAAATACCTTCTTTTGTGTTCAGCAGAAGAAAGAAATTCATACAGGTTTGGAACGACATGAGGGTGAGTAAATGATAACAGAATTTTCATTTTTGCGTGAACTATCCCTTTAAGAAAGCAACTGAGCGCAATTTTGCTTTCACGTTGACTGTAATGATTTATGCATCACGGTAAACCAAACCTAAACATATGCATAATTAGAAAGCGAAGCATTTATGGTGTGTTTTTATAGCGATAAAATTCTGTTGTTCATTTGAAAGCATTCTGGCTTTACTTTATTTGAGTATAAAGGCATTCACAACTCATTACAAACCCTCATTAAAGTTCAGTCTGCATTAATTGTCTATCTGCATCCCGGCGGATGCTACACACATTCTTTGATTTGTTCTTTGCTCCTGCCCCTTGGGGAGCATCTTATCTTGCGTAACATGACTGTACTGCACCATAGCGCTCCGCACCTGCCGTGTGTTCTTCCACATGATCACGTTATCACAGGGACTCCCAGCTTTTGACCTGGACTGCAGTGCAGCTTGGAAAATTACATAACCTTGCGTAACCTAATTAGCATTAGTAATGATCTCAGGAGCCAAATCTGCAGATGATGGAGGTGTGTTTCCTTCCTAAAGTTGCAGATAAAGCTTATTTTGTAATTTTCTCATAATTAGGGAACGATTTGTTGTTACATGTCAAGCAACAATGTCAGTGTTCAAAAGCAGTAGCGTATAATTGGGTGAAATATAATGGCAGCTATGTGAAAGCACAGATATTGTTGATACAGACAAAATCAAGATTTAATGATGCTAGACTGATTTATGAACCAAACTAATAGGTTCAGTGGTCTGCTGTGAGAGAACACATACTGCCCCCTACTGGTGTTTATGCTTATGGACATAACTTGTGTATGATTAGAATCTGATTTAGAATCTGTTTATGATTAGATCAGCCTCATATGTGCTCAAGGCTTATGTTTAATTGTTTTAGGTCCCACAGACATATGCAAAAGCTTACAGGTTAAAAGAAACGTGTTTTAACAAATAGTAGATAATAAGAGACGCTGACATGGTAATTGATGTGGGTGATGTAGGTAGAAATATTTTTCATACTTTAGATGGTATTTTTACTCTGTGAAATGGATTAAAAAGTTCATCAGAAGTAGGTTAAACATGCCTGTAAGAACTAAAACAGACCTTTACTAATGATTTTTGACTAAAGAAAGAATTATTTAATCATTTTCATTTGTACAATATATCAAGATAAAGATACACTACTGTTCAAAAGTTTAAGGTCAGATTTTAGTACTTAAATTCAGGAAGAATGTGTTAAATTGATCAAAAGTGGCAGTTAAAAATAAATAAATGCAGTTTTTTTTACTTTCTATTTATTAAATAATTCTCAAAAAATGTCACGTTTTCCACAAAAATATTATGTAGCACAACTCAGTTTTTTAAATTTTAATAACTTTTTTCTCAATATTACTGTTTTTACTGCATTTTTGATCAAATAAATCCAGCCTTGTATTTTTATAAAAGCATTTAATGTACACTGCCGTTAAAAAGATTTTGATCTGTAAGATTTTTAATGTTTTTAGAAGACATCTCTTCTGCTCACAAAGGCTGCATTTATTGTATTAAAAATACAACAAAACAAAAAAAAAACTGTAATAATGTTAAAATTTAAAATAACTCTTTTCTATTTGAATATATTTTAAAATGTAATTTATTTCTGTGATCAAAGCTGAATTTCCAGCATCATTACTCCAGTCTTCAGTGTCACATGATCCTTCAGAAATCATTCTATGATGATGATTTGCTACTCAAGAAAATATTATTATCAATGTTGAAAGCAGTTGTGTAAAACATTTTTTTTAGGATTCTTTGATGAATAGAAAGTTCAAAAGAACAGTATTTATCTAAAATATAAAGCTTTTGCAACATTGTACTACCGTTCAAAGGTTTTGGGTCAGTTTTTTTTTTTTTTTTTGGAAAGAAGGAAAGAACTTAAAGAAATTAATAAATTTATTCAGCAAGGATGCATTAAATTGATAAAAAGTGACAGTAAAGACATTTATAATGTTACAAAAGATTCTATTTAAAATAAATGCTGTTCTTTTGAACTTTCAGAATCCTGAAAAAAGTGTTTTACACAACTGTTTTTAACATGGATAATAATCCGAAATGTTTCTTGAGCATCAAATCATCATTAGAATAATTTCTGAAGAATCATGGTAAAATATATTAACATAGAAAACTGTTATTTTACATTTTAATAATATTTCACAATATTACTGTTTTTTTTTGTTTTGTTGTATTTTTAATAAAATAAATGCAGCCTTGTTGAGCAGAAGAGACTTATTCTAAAAACATTAAAAGTCTTACCGATCAAAAACTTTTGAACGGCAGTGTATGAAAAGAAAAGATTAATTCGGAGTAAAATTGGACTGATTTATTTAAATGGACACCTTAGAAAGGATTCGCATATGAATTGAACTTGTAAATATTGTGAATATTGGCTATATCACCCAGCTGCATGCAAATTAAAGATGCTAGACAATTTGGAGGTAATAACACAATAACTAGATGTGTCACTGAATGATCGTGTTTAAACCAATTCCAGATCCGAAGATGTTCACTCACTGAATTCTGTACTAAATATCCTGAAGCAATATCTGCATCTTTGTAAAAAAAAGACAAGAGGGATTGGCATGCTTCTTGTGACACTTTCTTGCCCTAATAAAAGTGTTTAAAATAAAAGACAAGAGGCCTAATTGCCCTACCGTAATCAGTTTTTCTGTTTTAATTAGACTGGCAGGCCAATTTCCAAAGGGTTCGGCGTAATAAAGGTGCGCCCTGAGGGTGAAAAAAGCATTCGGAAACACACTTTCTGATGGTCTGCGTAATTAAATCGGTATAAATGAAAGGCGTGTCTAATACTCTGTCTTCGCTACCCCACCTCACAAGGGCAAAATGTGTTTTTTATCTCATCCATCAGTATTTGTATTCATTTAGCCTCGCAGACGGTACCGCCGATGGCGCGGTGGTTTTTAATGAAAACGTAATGAGATGTTGAGTCGATATGGTCTTTATGCGCTCTCATTTCTATGGGACCTCATCAATTAAATGCATTTCATTAGATGGAAATAGTTTGTAAACGCATGTGTAGTGTGTAGTTTCGTCCGAAAATGTTGGGCATCCCTGTGCGTTTCTGTAATGAGTTAACTTGTTGAATATTGGATATAGTTCATGAAGTAGACAGTTTTGATGCCTGTCTATGATTCGTGGATTCATATTTCTGACACACAAGAGCTTTTTACATTTCGTAGCACTACTTGTTAACTCTGATGTTTGTTTAATCTGACTTTTAAGACAAGTGGAAAGTTTCATCACAGACAGTGTTGTGGTTGGACTTGAAATATCAGTGGGGCGTCTTGCGTCAGAGCATTGCACAGATACCAAGATGAGTTAAACTAGTTTTGAAAGGAACAACCGTACTTTACTCCAAAACAGAGCGGGTCGCGATAACATTTTTGTGTGTGCGTGATCGCACCGGTACGGAGGGACGGATAATGCACCAATGACTTCCTATTGGTTAAGGATTAGACTAATCCTGCTTCAGGTTCAGGTAAGCCAGGGAGGCTGTGGTCCCCTCCTCCTTCTCATGAGGGATTACAGAGGTTAGACATGTTTCCTGTAGCTGTCTGCCACCTCCTCCCTCTCGCCGAGACATTTTTGATATTTGATAAAGCCAAGATCAACTCAGCATGATGTTATTCAATCTGTCGAAAGCAGTAGAACATCACCGTCTCGCCTAAAGAACAGTCTTAAATGGAATATCAAAGATTATTTGGTCCCTGAACTTGGTTTTAGTTTGTTTTTGGCCTGATAATGTCACTGGTGAAAGGATATTCCTGTAGTTTGGAGAAGTCATCATGATGATGTGTTTTGGAGGGAAAAGACGGCCAAGACACAACCATCTGCAGTGGGGCGACGAGGACTGTTTGATCTCAGTGGAGGTTACGCGGGTGACGAACCATTACGCTGTAGATGCAGGTAATAAATACGTCTTCAAAGGCGAAAAATCTGTTTCATGCATACAGGTGTTAACTTCCATCTGATCAACACAGGTACTGATTAATGTTCAGTTTTTTTCAGGCTTTTCAAGTGCTTGCTTTAAATATGTCTTTTGATTTATTAAATAGCTGAACTGTTTCTTTTAAAATACTTCCAGAATTGAGGTCGTGTTGAGATGGTGTTGAAAAGGGGCAATTGTAAATATCAAATATCCACGTCTTTGTGTTGTCTATTTAGTCTTTTGTGGGAAAATAGTATTTATATTAACTCTATAGACGTTTGTACTTGTTTCTTTGCTGTTTATTTTTAATTTTCACATTATTGTCCATCAGCGGTGAAGGTCGTAAAAATGAAGGCGTTTCACGTGTGATAAACCTAGTTATGTGTAACTATTTTTGTGATTTAATGAAAAGTGAGTCATCAGTGAGATACATATGATGTTTTTTGACTGATACGTTGTATTTTAAATAACTATAGCATAGCTTGAGATTTCTTAACAAAAGCATATAGGACATAAATTTGGAAATGGAAACAATTTGTTGGCTAAATATGGCTTTAAGGTTAAACTATAAGCAATTATGTTCTCGGATATGTCCATGTAATTGAAATCATTATGTTATACAAATCGGAAATCGATCAAAGATTTTACTCTGAGTGGGTGGAAGCTCAAAATCAAAGGGCTTATGTTCAAGACTTGTGGTTTTTCTTAAAAGACTTAAAGCAAAGACTAGTCTAGGATCAGCAGCCAGTGGCTTCTGTTGTGTTCTCAGACTTGTACATACAAGATGTCGGACATGAGTTTCCAGCAAGCAATTTTGCATTTAAAAGATGTCTAATAGCCATCCAAACACAGCCCTGATATCTAGGCTAAAACAAGTTTAATAGACGTCTAACCATAGCCCAAGAATAGGCTAGTCTTTTAGAACATGAACATGTCAAAGAAATGAAACCAAACACCTTGTACTGTTGCTTAGATGATGGAAAACCATACATCTCGCAAGTTATTTTGGCAAAAACTACATGTAACCAAATTCAAGGATATTTTGGCTAGAAGTGGGTTACTCATAGCCGGACTATATCGGGTCTATAGTTAACTGAGACGGTGAAATGAAATTGCTTTCTGGGTTCATAAAGGAGTAAACTGGATTAGAGTACTTATTGTCTGGATATTTAGACTGGTTATCTCAATAATGCTGAAGAGAGAGAATGACAGGAAAGAAGTAAGGAAGGAAGGTATTAGACATGATGAAGGAGAGAAAGAAGGGAAGGAATTTAAAGGGGAAGTGAGGAAAGAAATAAAAGTAGTAAAGGAAAGAAGTAAAGAAGAAAATAGGAAAATAAGAAATAGGAGAGGCAAATGAGAACGGAAAGAGTGAGAGAAGGAAAGAACAAGAGAAAGAAATACGGAAAGGATGGAAGGAAGGAAAGAAAGAGAAAAAATAAATACTGGAAGGACAGAAAATAATCAAAGTGGGAAAGAATGAAGAAAGAAAGAAAGAAAGAAAGAGAAAGAAAGAAGGAAAAGGGGAAAGAGTGCTGCTGTATTGTTTTGCAAGTCTGTTTCAATACATTTGTTGCTGATATTTTCATAAATGAAGTAATTATATGGTGTTTTTAGACAAAATTGAGGCATTTGATTTTGCGTTTTTTATTTTTGTCCATCTAATGACAGCCGACGTAACCATAGTCCAACTGAAATATTACTTATCATGAATTCCTTTGTACCACAGGAATGTCATCAAGTGAGTCTCTGAATCAGTCTAATGTTTTTTTCCTCTATGGCAGTGTAGTATAACTGGACTGGTGGGGTAGTTTTCATTGAAACCACTTGTGGGTGCTCTTTACAAGCACAAAGTCTCAAATCTGCTCCCTTGATTTCCTAATCCAGATGGCTTTTACTAGTATGACCGATGACCAGTCAGATTTACAATGTTAGGAACCAATATACATGTTATACAGAATCCTAGCAAGCAATCTCAATAGCAAAGCTGAAATATTGTTTATGGGGTAGATACTTTGAACTGTTGTATTTGTATTTTCGTTGTGGAGATAGCTTTTGCATGCACATTTAGTACTTCTGGGAAGTCATTTTATTTTCATTGCACATTATCTTTCCCATAATGCTCCTGGAGTTTGCATAGGTGGTATGAAAACTTTACATGACCTTACTTTAGCATAGGCAAAGACGTGCATGAGAAAACTGGGGAATTGTTTGGCATTTCATCCTCCCCCCATGTAATGAGCTCCCCAGTTTTGTTTGCCAATTTCTGCCTTGTTCATTTGGATGAGGAAATGCAGTTGCGAGGGAGGGCAGTTGTTTAGGAAGGGAGGGTAGGAATGAGGGAACCAGAGAGAGAATGATTGAGGGAGGCTCTAAGAAAGGGAAGCTCTACAAAATGCCCTTTAATTTGGATGCTTTTTAGGATGGTGCAAATGTTAGTAACTGTGCAGAAGATACTCGCTGCCCCAAGCATCGGGCACCCTACGTTTTAATCTTCAGTCACAGCAGTAACTCCCACAGGGATTTCTCTACAGGTGCCTTGGCAATGCCTTCGCTTTAAGGAGACAAAAGATTCTGCTTCTTGTTTTGCTGTTATCCTTGGGACATGTGGGAGCAGCTTGAAGTTCAAAAAGACCCCTCTCGCTCATGCCAAGAACCGGAACATTAAGGAATTTGCCTACACTGCTGACTGCAGGGTTGCACAGACCTGTTTTTGACAGTAGGAGAAGACCAAAGACTTCTTAATCTGTGGCTGTATTTATCGCTCCAATGCGCACAGGTTTGTGTTTTCATAGAACGTTTTTCCCCTCCATAATCCCCTGCAAGGTAAAATTTGCAGTGAGGTCATGCTGAGGCTTGTTTGAAGTCCCCCCCACCCCCCCAATTCTGTCTCCGTCTCTCACAAGTCAAAGGTGAGGGATTATTCTTGCTTTTGGAATGTGGCCTGGAGGTGAAAGACTCAGAGTGTGGCTGTGTTAGAGAGAGAGTGCTTAAGTTGCCGAGAACAAGCTTGCGGAGGTGTGTCCGTAATATAAAATGTGATTTCTAAAGGGAAGATCACATCTCCTCACCAAGACCAAGTTAGTAAAACTATATACGAAGTTGTTGTTTTCCAGAATGGGACTCCAGGAGGAGCTGCAGACTCTTGCACCTTCAAGAGGGGCTGAGAGGAGGGTAGAAGCTGAGCTGGGAGTTGTTAATAACAACGTGGGAGAGGAGGACAACGACAGCGGAAGACAAGAGGCGGATCGGAGGGAGGAACACCGAGAGAGCCTGGGGCAGAGGAGGAGTGCAGCTGGAAAGCTCAACTGGTGGCTTTACCTGAGCAGCACAGGGAACGGGAGGTGGAGGAAAGGGGAAGTACTAGGAATGAGGACGGACCGGTTACCTTCTTTCTTCCAGGACAGCTGTGTGCAACAAGCCTCTGCGGAAGACTTCGATTTGACTGGGGAAGAGAAAGCTTGGACGAAAGACGTGTCTGCTGATGTTTGCCACATTCCCATTAAGGAACTTAATTTTAATGCTATATCATTGGAGAATGCAACAGAAACTCATGTGGCGGTCTTACGAAGGCCTGCGCATGGGCTTCGGCTCCTGGGCAGCAGAAGAGTGGTGAGCATGTTTGTCTTCCCAGATGACAAAAGGAGACTCCAAACCACAACCAACAACCAAGACAGCTCTACCAGACCCCGTAGTGTTTGCATGTTGGCATCTACCAACTATAGCAACGCTCTTCTGCCTACCTCTACCCCCAAAAAGCAAAGTTGCCCAGATGTGGTCCAGCGGACAAGACGTGCCGAGCTGCGTGCCATAGACGGTCTAAAACCAGACATGCCACCGTCTGTCAGCCTACTTCCTCATGCACTAGAAGAGCCACCAATCCGTCGGACTTCTAAAAGCAAGATCAAACCACGGCCTGTTAGCATGACTGTTCTTGAGCTCAATAAAGAGCGAACTGGATCCCGGGATGAGCTTGCAAGCCACTCTTCTACTGGCACCGGTAGTTTGCCTCGTCCAGGTTTCCGATGGAGATGGTTTGGTCGACAGGCAACGGGAAAGGAAGTCGTAGTGACACAAACTTCAACAAGGCTAAAGGAACCCAACAAGGGGGAAGGACAAAAGAGAACGTTCGGATCGCTGCGGAGGAGCTTGAGTCTCAGGATGAGGCGGAATCGTATTCAACTTGAGCAGGAGGACCGAACTGAATGGAGACGCACTGCAAGTATCGGGGAAAATTCTATGCAAACCACTCGTCCGTTCTCCTACCTTACTGGCAGGACGTTAACGCCAGCTCGTGAGCAAGATGAGGACCAAGGGGCCACACAGTACATACAGTACCAAACTCGTGGCATGGTAGCAGTCTTGGAGGTCCCTCTCCGTCCTGCCAAACTAACCAAGCCCACCAAACAATTGCAACCAGAGACTAGTTTTTGGCAGCTAATTGCTAATCGTTTTAAGAGGAAGGACCCGCTGGCCAGCAGCAAATCTGAGCTGTGCACTGAAAGCCAAGCAGTTGGCAGCCATCCTACTGTGAGAAATAAAAAGACAGATTCTGTTGCTATAGAGACTCTAGCTGGCTGTGGTTTCCGCAAAGGTCAAGGTAAGTAGTGTAAAATGCATAATTTCATTCCACATCCCAGTCTGCGCAGGAAAATGTGCTGCTATTTGTCTGAAGAGGACAGACTCTGAGTGCCTGGATGTAGCCTTAGAGAGCAGGGCAAATTGATTAAATATTAAAACGATATTGAAGGTCTGGCTTGAGCAGCACCAACATGCATAATAAGAGGTTAAATGCATTATTCACTCCGAGGGCTTTGGCTCTGTTGGAGTGTGTGTGCTTGAGCTGTTAATTGGCTCCAAGAGGAGTTTTCTTCTAGTGTAAGTCTGCACTGCAATTGAATTAGAAAGCAAAAAAGCATCCATCAAATCTTGTTTAATCATTAACGCTTTCAAGGTAATCAAATAGACTGCAGGAATAAGTCAAGGATGGATGATGTAGACGAATAAAGAGAGAGGATAATTTAATGACGCTGTTTTACTATCAGAACCTTCCTAAGCTCTACTCTGGAATTCTCTTCCTTTTGGAAGATGTAATACGGAACGATCCCATTCTCATTGGATTGGAGTTTGTTGGGGTTTGTTTTTGCTTTCACAGCTCTGAAGGTTAAATCATAACCCGGCATGTAGACAACAGTCCTCATGATATTTTAAACGTGTTTTCATTCCGTGTCTGTTCGTTCTTTTGCCTGCAGCTCATGCATCGTCTCAAAGGTAGTGAAAACAAATAGTGCAGTTGCAGAGCTTTATGCTGTGATTTTTGAAAAGGGATTAGGTTACTGAGAGCGCGATGAAGTATACAGGCCTAGGCTGTTAACCTTATGTCACCTCAGCTCCTTTGCAATCCTTATTTAGATTATTAAAAATTTATTCGCTTCGCCTGTGGCATTTTCATCAGATGTAAATATTTGTAATAAGCATTTGTGCACCATTGCATAAGGTTAACACAAATTACTTTGGTTCTTCTTTTGTTAAAGTCTGGCTTTCATATGCAGTGTGAAATCTTTAGCCGTTGAAGCTTCTGGGTTGCAATATAAAATTTGAATGAAGCATCAAGATGACTGAAATGTCATTGGAGAGATGCTAGCACATCTGTTGAAATAGAGCTGTCCTTATGTTTGAATTATGAGAACATGTTTCAGGATGGAAGATGATGTTATTGGCAGCACACCTTGAGATGTTTTGAGCACTTATTACGTAGTGGAACAGTTAGGGCATTGTTGACAGGCTTAAAGTGTCATGAAACCCCTCAAATTTATAAAATAAAGGAATGGAAAGCTGGATAGAAGAGATTTGATTTATTGTAATGGATTTTTAAAATGCATTAACAAAATGCACAAATATTTTATTTGTCTGTCTAGCTGTCTGTGTGTGTCTGTCTGTGTGTGTCTGTGTGTGTGTGTGTGTGTGTGTGTGTGTGTGACCTACCCACCCACACACACAAAATTATATAATGTTATGAGTTTTGAGACTTTTTTTCAGCTTTGTTGATTCATCAATTTAATTGGACTAATTTATTAACACATTCACATTAAAATGGATGGAACCAGCGATGCTGAGATTATCCATAAATATCCATAAATCTAGAAGCACATCTATTAACCTCTCAAAAACATGTAATGACAATTCAATGTTTTTATTAAAAATTGTGCATCTATATTTCATTCTCATAATATAGGAAGAGCTTTCAATCCAAGGCCCTTAATTTGCATTTAATATTAAGATGCAGAGATTCATTTTATAATAAACTAGCTCATGTATGGTCTTGACCAATATATTTGACCAATAACCTTTTTAGCACTGTATTTACTGTAACCATTTGGTTTCAATTGGACGACTAGATCAGCTTCAGAGGCATCAGGGTTGGGCATGCTATTTGTTTTGTTTATATATGGTTTTTCTTATGTTTTTGTTTTCTTTTTTATGTATTTGGACATAAAGAGTGACACGGCCCTTTATTTGACCATCATCCAATCAATGGACTTGCATTTATCGTAACAATCTACTCACATTACCTTCTTAAGTATATCTGGGAAAGCTTGCTTTAGCACATCAAGCTCTCACAAATGACTTACAAGGCTTGTTTTTAGGCAGTACCATTAGTCACTCGCCAAACGGAGATAACAAATTAAGGGCCGTTTACACCCTTGGCATCTGCTTGAGTTTATTTTCATTGGTTACTAAGGAAACTATCCTTCCCAAACTCCCTGACTGACCTTTCTTTTGCAAAAGTTGACTGACAGCCGGAATGTAGGTGTGTTTGCTGAACTTGAGAGCTTTTTGGACCAAAGCTTAGGTGTGCAGATTATGTGTACCTGTCGCAACATGCCCAGACAAGCAGTTTGACAAGCAGGTCGTTCCTGGATCTTGACTGTTTTCTGTAGCTGTGAGTTCTTTGTATTTTAAGCATGGAAGGCTTTACCTTCCCTCACCTGCATACAAAGTGCCAGACTCTCCTTACAGGTCTTCTCAGCTGGAATATGGATGACTTGTTGGCCTTGGGGTCGTGACGGCTGGGTGTCAATAGCAGGTTAGGTCAAATGGTGTGAGGTCACTTCAGATGGTTCAAAACTAGAAAATTGCATCATGGGTAGCTTGAGAGAATCCATTACTGCACTGTAAAAAATTATATGATCATGTTATGACAACATATGATTTTACATTGCTTTAACTCATCAAAATAAGTTAAGCAATTTTCAACTTTTTTTATAAGTTATACAAGATTCAACTAATTTTTTTTTTAAGTCAGTTTAATGTAATTTAACCAAGTTGATTGTACTTAAAAATTTAAGGCAGCAACTTTTTTTTTATTTTTTTTTTTACAATGTGTATGTTATAAAGGCACAAAGGGTTTCCTTTCTCTTTTAAATGTGCAAAAGAAATGGGAACACTTTGGGACATACATACATTTCCATGCATCTCTGTTCCTCTGGGCTTAGAATAGGATTCAGCACAATTTCGAAATGTTCTCCAATGTGATTGCGATGACTTTGCCCTCTTAAAACTTAAGAGTCATATTTTCTTGAGCTTGATAACACTAAAGTTCGCCTCTGCTCCCATATGACATGAAAAGCGCTTTGCTTGCAGTTCACCCTTCAGAAGGAAAAGCATCAGATAAAAATTCTGAAGTGCAACATCAGTTTGATGCCTTTTTACTGCAGTGGGGTTTAATTTTAGTAACAAATTCACATCTGTCGCTCCAAAATACCGCAATATTTACCTGATACCTACCTGCCTCATTGAGTTTGATCTTTAGCTGACATCTGAAGTCTAATTACTTTTGATTTGTTTTGACTGGTGGTACCTCGAAACATCATTGGGAAAAAATGGTAATATGCTGTCCTGTGGGATTGGGGGGTGTGGTTGTCATGTTCAGATGTGTTTGCCTGTTGGCGTAGGTCCACTTTTTCTTGGATCCGTGTGTGAGAGTGAGGATGGAAGTTGAAAATGCCTGGTTTCATCAGGACACGTTTGCCTTTTGGCGTAGGTCCACTTTTTCTTGGATCTGTGTGTGAGAGTGAGGATGGAAGTTGAAAATGCCTGGTTTCATCAGGGCACGTTTGCCTGTTGGCATAGGTCCACTTTTCCTTGGATCCGTGTGTGAGAGTGAGGATGGAAGTTGAAAACGCCTGGTTTCATCAGGGCACGTTTGCCTGTTGGCATAGGTCCACTTTTCCTTGGATCCGTGTGTGAGAGTGAGGATGGAAGTTGAAAACGCCTGGTTTCATCAGGGCACGTTTGCCTGTTGGCATAGGTCCACTTTTCCTTGGATCCGTGTGTGAGAGTGAGGATGGAAGTTGAAAACGCCTGGTTTCATCAGGGCACGTTGCTAAGCGCAGTAGGAAGAATCTCATCTGAGTCACTTTAGCAGTTTGTTGAGTGCAAAGGGAGGGTGAGACATCAAGTTTAAATGAAGGACGGAAGGAAACACCTCCTGACTTGCCGTGTGTTACACTTAGCACGCCATGTTCTCACCATCACACAAAAACTTAATGAGACTCCTTTTGGTACCATGCATAGAATTTTTCACTCACAAATGGGTCCCTTTCTTTGAGTATTATTCTCACTGTCCCCTGAATCCACAAAGACATTTTTTTCTCTTCACTGATGCTTTGAATAGAAATTTTGATTAGATTGGACAAGAGCAGTGGAGTGAAAAATGAACCGAACAACACAGTGCCACAAACCTCTGTGGTGCTTTAAACAAGGCTGCCCATGTGCCCGCTGTGATGATGTAATCACTGCACAACAGATAGTGTGTGGCACAGAAATGGGCAGGATTTCGCTGGGCCAATGAGGCTTGTGTTTTCGCTGTTGTCAGTCCATGTAGCAAATATGACAAACATGATTATTAGTAGCAACTAGGCCTCTGATCTTCTGCATGAGGGGATGACATACTTTTCATTTACAGTAGGTGCTCTTTTTAAAGGCTTTGTGTTATGGAGGACCAGGAGTGACACATGTCTTTATGATTGTTGATAAATTGATGAATTCATCAATAATATTCCTAGGGATGCACAATATATCAGCCAGCATATCTGTATCAGCTGATATATGTTCATTTTTAATGTTATCGTTATCGGCCCGATAAGAAAATTTGGCCGATATATTAAAGCCGATAAATTATAAATTATTTCCTTCTGCTGAGACACTTCAGATGCACACTGTCGCCATGATGGTTTTACAGGGTTTCCGCGGGGTCTTAAAAAGTCTAAAATTTCAAAATCAAAATTTTAGGCCTTAAAAAGTCTTAAATTCGTCGAAGTATTGAGTTCTAGGTCTTAATTTTCCTACGTCCATGTAACGTTACCTCATTAAAATGCTCCCGCAGCACTTTAGTGTGTGTGTGTTTATTCCGGGGTGTTGCAGTTCTTTCTTTCGCTAGTCCAAATATAATTCGCTGTATCACGACTACAAATGAGACCAACATGCATCTTATATTGCAACCAATCAGCTCTCGTGTTATTGGTGCGAGTCTCTTTCGGATTGTAAGACGGATTTATTCTTCAGCCAATAGTTCTCCTGTTCTTCCAGTTCTTCCAGTTCCACCAGTTCCACGATCGTAAAAGCGGAGGCGAATCTTTCTCACCTGCCATCTCTCTTAAAAAAAGTTAATAAAAGCGATGTAAACCAAGAACTCAATTTGGTACTACTACTGACACACGGATCGATGTCAGTTCTGTGCACGCGTTTGCCGCCTGTCAGCGAGTATACCGAATGTGTTGTATTTAGGCTTATTGCCCTTGAACAATCAAATACACACAATTAAGCCTAAATGTATATAGTGGCGTAAATAATTTGAGTAAACAAGTTTGGGACGTGTGTCAGTATTGGATCTGCGCCATTACTGTAGGTCTTAAAGTGAAAGCAACCTAATATAGCCTATACCCGCTCCTGTCTGTGTGTTAATGTTAATCAAACAACAACAGGGGAAAAAACAAACAGTACTTAAACGTAAAGCACTGTTTGTATCTGTATCTTTATGTTGTATTTATTTCTCCTATTGTCATTTGTTTATAAGTTCTTATTTTATTACTGACCGTTTACTTGATTACTTAATTACTTGAGAACTTTTTACTTATATTAAGCAATTGCTTATTGCTGTGATTTACTTGTAAGATTTTGGTCGTATTTCCCACTCTGAGCGATCATGTTATTAAAGCTAGATAGCACACTACTAGACTAGCCTTTTTTTTTTTTTAAGATACCAAAACAGATTTATGCATTATTCTAATTATGAAAAAAAAGAAAAAGCATGCAAATTTTTGGAATTTCTGGAAATTACCACCACAAAATCAGTCATTTTGATCTCAAAAAATCACCTATATATATATCCGGTTGGGATTGAGCTGTGGGGAAGTGCAAGTTTACTGATACTTTGTTTAATTTGAATAAATTAATTTGCTTTGCAAGCAGTTTTGTGATTCTACCTTTCCTTTGTATGTTTTTTTATTGCGTGATATAGGTCTTAAATGTTATTCATAGTGGACTTAAAAAGGTTTAAAGTCTTAAATTTGACTTGGTGAAACCTGCAGAAACCCTGTTTTAAATTGCTTGAAATATGATTGGAATCACTTCAAAAAAAAGTATACAGTTAAGAGCAACATGTGCAGCGCAAGTCTGTCATATAGGCATAAAATTATAATGAGAACATCATAATTATGTGTTTGGGACATGGCTTTAATGGTGAGACTTTTTTTGTAATCAGGCTTGTAAAAGTTATTTAAATTTTTGGATTTATTTAGATTTATCAGCCAATATATCGGTTATCGGCTTTTAAATATAAATAATTATCGTTTATCGGTATCGGCCAAAATTTTCATATCGGTGCATCCCTAAATATTCCTTGTTGATGGACATAAGGATTGTAACGTGTATACAAGCTATAACATACAGTGTCTGTCCAGTTGAAATGAATGACATAATCACTTAAGTTTTCTATCTGTTTCTTTGCAGATTCCTTCGTCAACAGCCAGGAATGGACATTGAGTCGATCAGTGCCAGAGCTCAAAGTGGTGAGTGATCTTCTCAACCTTTACCATGTCATTTTAGCTCTTAACATTATGCGGAACAGTAAATCCTGACATGTCGACGACTGAATTTATTCAGCAAGCAGTGAGACACGGGCTGCTGTATGTCACTCTCTGTAATGATATTTCTGCTTGAGACAGTCTGGAGTGTCACTCATTCTGCTGATGTTCCCTCAGAATAGCCACCACTCAGAAAATTCACTGATACTTCATATACAATATCATTGTCAAAATATGACTGGAATAAATTTTTTACACTTTATCAGGGGAGGAAAGAGTCTTTCTATCCAATCACGTTGATGGATAAAAATGAAATTAAAAAAGCATGTAACGACCACTAATGGAGGGAAAATAGCAGGGTAAAAGTATAGTTACTTCACTTAAAATGTACTCAAGTAAAAGTGCCCAATTTTTAATTACAGTAACGTGTAACATGAGTATTTGTAATTTGTTACTTCACACCCCTGCGCTTTATAAGGATCATTTTAATGTTACAAAAATAAACATGCACAGCTTTACTAGTATCAGTGAACTTCAGGGAAGAATGATCCATTTCCATGATCATAATTATCCCGTTTAAAAAAAAAAAAAAACTCATTCTAACAGCTTATTATGAGTCAACATGAAACCATATGCTGATTAAGTTTTTACATCCAATATTCTCCTAATGAAGTTTCTATCCTTAATGACTGCAGTGGCCACTTGAGTAACAAACTTCTTTATTACAGAGGAAGATTGTTACTGTCTGAACCTTGTTAACAACACACACCACCCTCTGATGAACCCAAACAGTGTTCAATATGAGCCTCATGTGTTTAAACGATGGGAAAGGAGGATGTTTGGTGTTTTGTTTGGGAAAAGAATGGACAGAGTTTTTCCATTTCCATGAGGAATGCAGTATTCGGTCCGCTTTTGAAGGTTGGTTCTAGTGATGCACGATATGTTGGTGACCTTGTTGTCAATGGCCTATAGCTATCTTGTCTATGGGCAATCTTCACTGATTTTACATTCCAACAGAGCATGAGTGTGAAGGTTGTATTAGCAGAGCAATAGCACAACTGCACATAAAATATTGCAATCCACACAACATAAATGGAGACATATCAGAGTTCAAAAGAGGACAAATTGTCGGTTCGCATCTCGCTGGCTCATCTGTGACCAGGACAGCGAGTCTTTGTGGTGTATCGAGAGCTATGGTATCTAGGATAATGTCAGCATACCTCCATGTAGGACGAACCACATCCGACAGGAGTATCTGTCAATGCAAGAGGAAGCTGTCTGAAAGGGATGTCCAGGTACTAACCTGGATTGTATCCAAAAAACACAAAACCACAGCTGCCCAGAATTAAATGCAGACCTCGACTCTTCTGTTGTACAAGCATGTATTGTTCTCTGATGTGTCCACCTTCACTGTCTTTTCCACATCTGAGTGAGTTACGGTGTGGAGAAGCCCTAAAGAGGCTTAACGCCCAGACTGTTGCTGCCCAGAGTGAAGCATGGGGGTGGATCAGTGATACTTTTGGACTGCAATATCATGGCATTCCTTACTGTGCTTGATGGGTGCATCACTGCCAAGGACTACCGAACCATTCTGGAGGACCATGTGCACCTAATGGTTCAAATATTGTACCCTGAAAGGGGTGCCGTGTATCAGCATGATAATGCACCAATACACACAGTAAGACTTGTGACAGAATGGTTTGATGAACTGAAAGTGAAGTTGAACATCTCCCATGGCCTGCACGGTCACCAGATCTGAAAATTTTTGAGCCACTTTGGAATATTTTGGAGGAGCAAGGCCGAAAACGTTTTCCTCCACCAGCATCAGCACTGTTCTGGAAGAGGAATGGCTCAAAATCCATCTGGCCACTGTGAATGACTTGTATCTGTCATTCCCAGGACGAATTGATGCTGTTTTGGTGGCAAAAGGAGGCCCTACACCAGGGTTATTCAATTAGCTTAATTCGAGGGCCAGATTGTCAAATTGAAAAGTGAAGGTGGGCCGGAGGTTGGTTGGCTGTGGGTGTGGGTGGGGTGGTTGGGGGGGCGGACATAACAGTTTCAATAAATAAGCTAAAGTAAACCTAAAAAAGTATTGTATTTACTTGGAAATGTGGTACCCAACAGTATGCAGATATAAGACCATAATTAATAAAAACTTGATAATTTACAGCTGTGTACAACCATTTTCATTAGAACAAATATATGAATTATACAAGCCCATAGCTATTGGCAAGAATTATTTTGTTTGTAAATATTATAGGCTTAAATGAAAAGATTCTGACAGTGAGACTTGGTAACCACAGGTAAAACCATGCATGGCTACTCACTGCCACTGTCAAATGATATTATGATCTTATGAATCAATATGTTAAAAAAAAAGCAAAAAAACGCCTAAACACTGGTAAAAACTGAATATATTCCCCTGCCCACCTAATAAATATAATGCAATGTATAATGCAAAATGACTACAACATAGTATTCAATATAAATATTCCACATTTCAGCCTAAACCATGGTAAATTACTAGAGTACATTCATGGTAAATGTTTGTAAGGGTGGCGATTTGGGGATTTAAAAGTCTTCTTTGTTCATGGCACAATGTTTCTCCTGTTTTCCTCATCAGTCTTGTTGGGAATGTTGAGGCTGTTTCATCCGGTTTAAAACTAGTTTAATCATCGAGTGATTTGTGGTTTGTAACAGAGTGTGTGTCGAATTGAAACACTTCCCACTGGATGTCACAGCGCGGTTTAATAATGGTGTCCGGGACCAGCAGTAAATGCAACTCCTTTAAGCGGCGTTCCGTTATCCACTGGGCCATGCTGTGTGCGTAGTTCAAAGTAAACTAGTGAAACAACTGAAAACAGCGCTATTTGTTCTCTATTTGTTGTTACTGACCGATAAATCGCTTCAGATGATTCAATGACAGAGCCGTCCGAACAAATCCGAATAGTTTCAGACCGTTATGCAAGCGTATTTGGCCAGTTCACGGAAAAGAAAGAATCGAGTCAAATTAATATGTTTGGTATCGCTGGTTCAGTCGACAGAACTACGGGACACACATAATAACTTCTGAAATATTCCCTCGGAAAATGTTTCTCAGGTCAGTTAGAGCGTGCATGGTACGCACAGTGCATTTAGCCGTACAGCTGCAGATGCCACTGCGGCCACGTATCTAGCCAAATTTAGCCGCACCACCAGGAAAAGAGGTTGGGGTGCCCTCGGGCTGGATGGAGATGATTGGCGGGCCGCCAATTGAGTAGCCCTGCCCTACACTATACTAATAAGTTATTGTGGTATAAATCCATTTCGTTGTCCAACCCCTGCCCTGTATATGTATACACTGCGGGATCTGTAAGATTTTTTTATGTTTTCCAAAAGAAGTCTCTTATGCTCACCAAGGCTGCATTTATTTGATCCAAAATACAGTAAAAACAGTAATATTATGAAATATTACAATTTTTATATTCTATTTGAATATATTCTAAAATGTAATTTATTCCTGTGATCAAAGCTGAATTTCCAGCATCATTACTCCAGTCTTCAGTGTCACATGATCCTTCAGAAATCATTCTAATATGCTGATCTGATAGCCTGACAAGCCAGACCCACATCAAGATGCTGGGTCTGGGAACACACCATTGGCAGGGCTCAATCCGGGGGGCGGGATAAACGGTTGTCTTTCATAGTCCCTCTGCACGCAATAGGATAGCGCTACAACCAACCAGAGAAACGAAGAAGGTGAAGCGGAGCTAGTTGATAGATTAAACTTTTGCCGTATCCGATCGGCAAAACTCCGAAAACATCTTCCTTTTTTAAGAATGACTTCAGTGCCGTTCTTTGTTCTTTTCTCAAAGAAATGCTTAACTCCAAGTCTTCCAGAGTCGCGGCCAAAGCTGATTCGAAAGACCGCTGTTCGCCAGCTTCTTTGTTTTCAAGTAGCACGCGGAACTGACGCAACTCTGCCGTCATTATGTTAAGCCCGCCCACCAACTCTATACACGATGTGATTGGCCTGACTAGAGTTTGGTTTTTCAAGCTCGCAAGCCAGAGTTGCTAGACGACCCTGGCTGCAAATTACATTGTGCAAATTACAGGGTGCGTCTAGATTACTCTAGATTCTAGGCTACTGATTTGATGCTCAGGAAACATTTATTATTAAAAAGAAAATGTTCAAAAGAGCAGCATCTATTTGAAATAGAATCTTTTGTAACATTATAAATGTCTTTACTGTCACTTTTGATCCATTTAATGTGTCCTTGCTGAATAAAAGTGTTAATTTCTTTTTTTTTTTAAATTTTACTGACCCCAAACTTTTGAACGGTATGGTGTTACAAAAGCTTTCTATTTCAATGCTGTTTTTTTAACTTTCTATTCATCAAAGAATCCTAAAAAAAAAAAGGATTTCAACATTGATAATAATACAACATTTTCTTGAGCGTCAATTCAGCATATTAGAATGATTTCTGAAGAATTATGACACTAAAGACTGGAGTCATGATGCTGAAAATTTTATATATATATATATATATATATATAAATATAAATAAGACACACGTCATATATTTATATAAACACACACAGGTTGGCAGCTGAAAGCATAATCAAATAATAAGCCAAAATATTAAGTAAACTAACATTCAGGGGTGTAAACCTTTGTGAAGGGCTTTGATCTGCAGATCTTTCTGCAGAATTCTGTGAGAAGTAGATTCCATGCAGGCTTTGTTATCGGTTTAAGCTCTTTATCAGTGCTCACCTCGTCAATCCACTTCAATATTTGCTATAGGAAGTCCTTCATCTCCAGTGTTTGAGGAGAAAGACAGGTGTATCTGTCCTCATGTTTGTAAAGCTATCCTTCCACAGCCGTCCTCCCGTGGACTGACAGGCGGAACACTTGCGTCAAGTTTGAGGAAACTCCTGAAAGTTGCTTTCTCCGTGGTTGAGGGGTTGTTTGATGACAGAAAGGATTTCGACTTGTTTAGAGGGAAGTCCTGGATGCAGAACAGATGTTCTCCATCTGTTGGTAGTGAATAGTTATTGAAACTGATTATTGTGTTTTAGGCCCATTTGGTTAGTCTCATGAACAAAGGGATGGTCTCTTTCATTCTCACTCTCATTGAGAGTAAATTTCCTGAGTGATGCTTTGGAATTAAAAAATTATTTGCAGCATCTTTATTTAAGTTTTATTAGTTATTCATATCCTGAAATGAATCTCACTGATTATCTTCCAGACTATCATTTGTTTGCTATTCTGTTTTGTCTCTGCATTATACACCTAAACACTGCTGTTTGCTGCTCAAATACAGCCTGACTCATGTCTGTTTCTCCATGCAGGGCATCGTGGGAAACCTGTCCAGTGGGAAGTCGGCATTAGTTCACCGGTATCTGACAGGAACATATGTCCAGGAGGAGTCGCCTGAGGGTGAGTGAGCAGCGGGGAGGGCCGACCACAGCGTGTTTGTCAGGGCCAGCCACCCAACAAGACCTCCTGCCGCGAAGCAGACTTTGCTGGCCATGAATTTGTATCGTCTCGTATGGTCATCTGTGCGCTGCATTTGTTTATTTGTTTTTATAAGAACTAGGGCTGTCGATTTAACATGTTAATTTTATTAATGAGTTATGGGGAAAATAATGTGTTAAAATTATTAATGTATCCGCCCCGCCCCAGACCTACGTAGGTCATCTTACATTTCATACAGTTAATTAATGACGAACATGAAGCACGGCAACAACTCTGTGTGATGGAGCCTATAGAATGCATTTAGAAAGACCCTAAAATTTAAGATATCAGGGCAAAAATACCCCTGTATGAGTTTTTCCTCATATTAATATCATGATATAGTTAAGCGATATCACACGAGTAACGAGCGCAATATCACACTAGTACTGTTTTTGTCCCAAATAGCACGAGTGCAAATGTGATATTGATTTTATACATCGGTTCATAAATAAGTTAATTTTGTGTTATATTTTAGACAAAATTTTGTCTGTTTTTGCTCAATTTTACCAATGAAAATATTACCTGTAAAGCCAGAGCAGAACTGTTGTGCATGTTTCTGAATGAATCTGTGTTTTGAACAAATCAATCGGGTGAACCAATTATTCAATGACTCATTCATAAAAAGAGCCATTTACTTCATTCCTGAATGAATCAGCTGTTTGAACGAATTGAATGTCATTTACCACCACCTACTGGCAGTTTTACACTTAAAAAAATGCTGGGTTGTTTCAACCCAAATTTGGGTCAAATATTTAAGAATTAAGCGCCTTAGCCAAAACACTAGCAGCGCAAGTGCATTACTGCACATCTGATTTTTGTAAGTTTTTACTTAAGAGTTAGAGATGAGTCAGAATACTTTTCTGTGGTACACAGTTAATGCTGATATATTTTAACTTGAACCTGGAACATGGTTTAAAAGTCAAAACAGGCTAAAAGTTCAGTATTCTAGCTCAGTGGGTTTTGTTTGTTTAAAAAATGCTGGGTTGTTTCAACCCAAATTTGGGTCAGATATGGACAAACCCATCCGTTGGTTGAGTTTGTCCGTATCTGACCCAAATTTGAGTTGAAACAACCCAGCATTTTTTTAGAGTGTAGTTTCTTATTTAGAGTATCATTCATTAAAAAAAATTTAATATTTCCATATTAATAAAAAAAAAAACATTTAAAGGTATAGTTCACCCAAAAATGAAAATTCTGTGATCATTTACTCACTGTTGAAGCCTAAAAGTGTTGAATCAAACATATATATATATTTATTTATTTCTAAAGCTACTTTTTATAATGTCTATTTGATGCTTTTCTCATTTAACAGAAATAATTACTTTAAATTATCTTCAGCCAAATTTGGTATGTGATTAATTTGCATTTAGCTAGATTACTTAATCGCCACATTGTGTAATTAATTACATAAAATTAATTTTAATCGCTTGACGGCCCTAATAAGAATACTTTTTGGCAGCTAGAAATACCCTGCAGTGGTTTTGGGATGAAATCGAGGTTAAAAGTCAAACTTTAGACACAAGCAACACACTTCAGACAAGATGCTGTATGTTGAAATTGTAGAAATAATGGTAGTTTATATTCTTTCTACCATTCAAAAGTTTAGGGTCAGTAAGATTTGTTTTAGGGTTAGGTTAGGGATGTGTTAAATTGATCAAAAGTAAAAAGTAACAGTAAAGACATTAATAATGTTACAAAAGATTTCAATTTCAAATAACTGCTGTTCTTTTATACTTTCTATTCATCAAAGAATCCTGAAAAAATGGATCATGGTTTCCACAAACATATGAAGCAGCACAACTGTTTTCAACATTGATAATAATAATAAATGTTTCTTGAGCATCAAATCATCATATTAGAATGATTTCTGAAGGATCATGTGACACTGAAGACTGGAGTAATGATGCTGAAAATTCAACTTTGCATCAGAAGAATAAATTACATTTTAAAATAGTTATTTTAAATAGGAATAATATTTCACAATATTACTGTTTTTGCTGTATTTTTCATCAAATAAATGCAGCCTTGGTGACTTCTTTCAAAAACATAAAAAAAATGTTACCGACCCATAATTGAATGACAGTGTAAAGAAATATTCCATGTTCAGTACAAATACATAATTAAAATGTGCACATAAAAAAATACATTTCTCAATTTGTAAAGGCAGACAAAACTTGTGTTGTCAATAAAGTGCTTACACAATAAGCTTATGGAGTAACATTACAGCACAATCATTGTTAAAAACACGGTGTTTCGAGAGTTTCACCATAAAACAAAAGCATTATATGTCTTAACAAGAGTCTAGAGTGATAAAACCACTTACTAACCTTGTCTGAGTAAGTAATATATTAAAAATATGCATTTTTGGAAGTTTAACTAAAAATGTTACTATTGACAAACACTGTTTATGTAAAGAAATTTTGCAGAAATTCCATCTGTACTGCTTGTTTCCAACTGCTAAAAGGATGATTTAGACAACTTTATGACTCATATAAAACAGATTTTTCTATTTAAGAATTAAGCGCCTTAGCCAAAATACTAGCAGCGCAAGTGCATTACTGCAAATCTGAAGTTTTTACTTAAGAGTTAGAGATGAGTCAGAACAATTTTCTGTGGTACACAGTTAATGCTGATATATTTTAACTTGTGTTGAACCTGGATCATGGCTCAAAACAGGCTAAAAGTTCAGTATTCTGGCTCAGTGGATTTTGTTGGAAGCCTGTATGCACATTGTGTTCCACTTGAAGGAAAAAGACACTCAGAAGCCTGTTGGGACTTGTTTCAAATGCAGCTTTCACAGTTCAGTCTCATTCAGTCAGATTCTCTGCTTCTCTCTGACCAGACTGTGGCGTTGGTGTGGAATTAAGCTCATGTCTAATGCAGTGAGAAAAATGGAAATCGATGAATCACTGTGGGATTGTGATTAACACACACCTGAGTAGTGAACTAAACTAATACATATTTGTTGTTCTAGAAAATGCCCAGGAACCGAATATCAGTCTTTCTGTGATCTATAACTCACATCAAGGCAGAACAGAAGCTGTGCCAGGATTTAATATTGGTGTTTATATTAATTTATTATTAAAAATGAACGTCTGTGATGTTCTGTAATAAAGCCTTGTGCTCTGACTTCCCTTAGACAAAAGTTCTGTGACGGTATCCAGTGGTAAAACAATGGTTTTTATAAAAGATACACTACTGTTCAAAGGGTCGGGTTGAAAAGCTGCATTTATTAGATCAAAAATACAGTAAAAACAGCAATATTGTGAAATATTATCATAATTTAAAATAACTTTTTTCTATGTTAATATATCCTAAAATGTAATTTATTTCTGTAATGCAAATTTTCAGCATCATTACTCCAGTCTTCAGTGTCACATGATCCTTCCGCTCAAGAAACATTTATTATTATTATCAATGTTGACAGTTGTGCAGCCTCATATATATATATATATATATATATATATATATATATATATACACACACACACATTGAACAAAATTATAAACGCAACACTTTTGTTTTTGCCCCCATTTTTCATGAGATGAACTCAAAGATCTAAGACTTGTACACAAAAGGCCTTTTTCTCTCAAATATTGTTCACAAATCTGTGTTAGTGAGCACTTCTCCTTTGCCGAGATAATCCATCCACCTCACAGGTGTGGCATATCAAGATGCTGATTAGACAGCATGATTATTGCACAGGTGTGCCTTAGGCTGGCCACAATAAAAGGCCACTCTAAAATGTGCAGTTTTATCACACAGCACAATGCCTCAGATGTCGCAAGTTTTGAGGGAGCGTGCAATTGGCATGCTGACTGCAGGAATGTCCACCAGAGCTGTTGCCCGTGAATTAAATGTTCATTTCTCTACCATAAGCCGTCTCCAAAGGCGTTTCAGAGAATTTGGGAGTACATCTAACCGGCCTCACAACCACAGACCACGTGTAACCACACCAGCCCAGGACCTCCACATTCAGCATCTTCACCTCCAAGATCGTCTGAGATCAGCCACCCGGACAGCTGCTGCAACAATCGGTTTGCATAACCAAAGAATTTCTGCACAAACTGTCAGAAACCGTCTCAGGGAAGCTCATCTGCATGCTCGTCGTCCTCATCGGGGTCTCAACCTGACTGCAGTTAGTCGTCGTAACTGACTTGAGTTGGCAAATGCTCACATTCGATGGCGTCTGGCACTTTGGAGAGGTGTTCTCTTCACGGATGAATCCCGGTTTTCACTGTACAGGGCAGATGGCAGACAGCGTGTATGGCGTCGTGTGGGTGAGCGGTTTGCTGATGTCAACGTTGTGGATCGAGTGGCCCATGGTGGCGGTGGGGTTATGGTATGGGCAGGCGTATGTTATGAACAACGAACACAGGTGCATTTTATTGATGGCATTTTGAATGCACAGAGATACCGTGACGAGATCCTGAGACCCATTGTTGTGCCATTCATCCACGACCATCACCTCATGTTGCAGCATGATAATGCACGGCCCCATGTTGCAAGGATCTGTACACAATTCCTGGAAGCTGAAAACATCCCAGTTCTTGCATGGCCAGCATACTCACCGGACATGTCACCCACTGAGCATGTTTGGGATGCTCTGGATCGGCGTATACAACAGCGTGTTCCAGTTCCTGCCAATATCCAGCAACTTCGCACAGCCATTGAAGAGGAGTGGACCAACATTCCACAGGCCACAATCAACAACCTGATCAACTCTATGCGAAGGAGATGTGTTGCACTGCGTGAGGCAAATGGTGGTCACACCAGATACTGACTGGTTTTCGGACCCCCACAATA
The DNA here is from genome assembly GCA_039654105.1 of Coreius guichenoti. Taxonomy (NCBI): domain Eukaryota; kingdom Metazoa; phylum Chordata; class Actinopteri; order Cypriniformes; family Gobionidae; genus Coreius; species Coreius guichenoti. The sequence goes on along the minus strand of CM077189.1, from coordinate 29,940,423 downwards.
CAGTAAAACTGCACATTTTAGAGTGGCCTTTTATTGTGGCCAGCCTAAGGCACACCTGTGCAATAATCATGCTGTCTAATCAGCATCTTGATATGCCACACCTGTGAGGTGGATGGATTATCTCTGCAAAGGAGAAGTGCTCACTAACACAGATTTAGACAGATTTGTCAACAATATTTGAGAGAAATAGGCCTTTTGTGTACATAGAAAAAGTCTTAGATCTTTGAGTTCAGCTCATGAAAAATGGGGGCAAAAACAAAAGTGTTGCGTTTATAATTTTGTTCAGTGTGTGTGTATGTGTGTATATACACTCACCTAAAGGATTATTAGGAACACCTGTTCAATTTCTCATTAATGCAATTATCTAAGCAACCAATCACATGGCAGTTGCTTCAATGCATTTAGGGGTGTGGTCCTGGTCAAGACAATCTCCTGAACTCCAAACTGAATGTCAGAATGGGAAAGAAAGGTGATTTAAGCAATTTTGAGCGTGGCATGGTTGTTGGTGCCAGACGGGCCGGTCTGAGTATTTCACAATCTGCTCAGTTACTGGGATTTTCACGCACAACCATTTCTAGAGTTTACAAAGAATGGTGTGAAAAGGGAAAAACATCCAGTATGCGGCAGTCCTGTGGGCGAAAATGCCTTGTTGATGCTAGAGGTCAGAGGAGAATGGGCCGACTGATTCAAGCTGATAGAAGAGCAACTTTGACTGAAATAACCACTCGTTACAACCGAGGTATGCAGCAAAGCATTTGTGAAGCCACAACACGCACAACCTTGAGGCGGATGGGCTACAACAGCAGAAGACCCCACCGGGTACCACTCATCTCCACTACAAATAGGAAAAAAGAGGCTACAATTTGCACAAGCTCACCAAAATTGGACAGTTGAACACTGGAAAAATGTTGCCTGGTCTGATGAGTCTCGATTTCTGTTGAGACATTCAGATGGTAGAGTCAGAATTTGGCGTAAACAGAATGAGAACATGGATCCATCATGCCTTGTTACCACTGTGCATGCTGGTGGTGGTGGTGTAATGGTGTGGGGGATGTTTTCTTGGCACACTTTAGGCCCCTTAGTGCCAATTGGGCATCGTTTAAATGCCACGGCCTACCTGAGCATTGTTTCTGACCATGTCCATCCCTTTATGACCACCATGTACCCATCCTCTGATGGCTACTTCCAGCAGGATAAAGGACCATGTCACAAAGCTCGAATCATTTCAAATTGGTTTCTTGAACATGACAATGAGTTCACTGTACTAAAATGGCCCCCACAGTCACCAGATCTCAACCCAATAGAGCATCTTTGGGATGTGGTGGAACGGGAGCTTCGTGCCCTGGATGTGCATCCCACAAATCTCCATCAACTGCAAGATGCTATCCTATCAATATGGGCCAACATTTCTAAAGAATGCTTTCAGCACCTTGTTGAATCAATGCCACGTAGAATTAAGGCAGTTCTGAAGACGAAAGGGGGTCAAACACAGTATTAGTGTGGTGTTCCTAATAATCCTTTAGGTGAGTGTATATGTGTATGTGTGTGTATGTATGTATGTATGTATGTGTGTGAATATATATATATTTGAAATAGAATCTTTATAAAAGTCTTCCTGTCACTTTTGATCTATTTAATGCATCCTTACTGAATAAAAGTATTAATTTCTTAAAAAAAAGAACACTGACCAAACTTTTGATGGATTAGTGTAAATAAACGAACCAAAACTTATCATAGTACTTCCATATATTAAAGCACCTTGGTATTACCTCCTGATACCACCACTTTACCATGGTACATTTTTCATAAGGGACTGAATGTGTACATTATATTCATACAAAATAGTATTTTTGTGGAACTACCTCAAAAAATACCATGATATTACTTTAGTAAATGTCCAAAAATTCATGGTTTTACCACGGTATCATGTAAAAAGACTATGTAAGCGAAGACTCTTTCCTGCGTTGTCTGGCATTTGTAATGTTGTTGTTGCGTTAAACAAATGATTAATGCTATTGTGATTTATACCGCATGAATCGTTTGCAGACGTTCTCGGGTTTATTAAGCAACGCTTGATTGAAAATGTCCCTAATTTCTCTTAATCTTAATTTGTTATCTGTCATTTGCTTCTGCACAGACGAAGCTCTGAGTTTCCAAGCCGGTGCTCCTCTGTGATTGCTCAGGTGTTGCCATGGCAACAGGGGGTCAGGCAGCATGGCCTGCCGCCACCAGAGCATGTCATCAATCCTTGGCGTTTACTTTTGAGTGACGGGGGAGAGATTAAATGTTTATGCCCTCTTGGCACCAGCTGCCCCTCTGAAATCTAAATTAGAGATTAGAATTATAACGACGGATTCCTGAAGACAGTATCACGGCGTCGTCAAAAGCCTCAGTAAGACTCATTTTTAGCTCGGAGCTTTTGCTGCAAAGGCTAAAAAGAAAATTACAATGAGAAACCATCTATTTTGATGTTTATACAGCTTTCTGCCAAAGTCTGAATGAGCAGGAAACTGCAGGAATTTTTGTCCTGTCATATTATGATGTGTTCAGACGTGCCCTTTTCTGGCTCCAATGCAATTATCACCTACTTTAAAATCTTCAGTGAATGTGCTAGAAAAATGTTCAATTGAACTATTTTCAATTAAACAAAACCATTTTTAGTGGTGCTTCTTAATTCCTTTTTAGGGTTGGAGATTTGAGCAAACTAATTGATTCCTTAAATCATGTGGATTGTGGAGTTACTGTATTACCTTTTCTAAATGACTGTGATTTTCAGACCTGTTTTGCATGCAAGCATGACTTGCATTTTCCTCAGTAGATGTAAATAATTATTTTTGCATTTTTATTATACTTGCAATTTTATCTGGTGGATTCATGTTAGCCCCTTTCACACAACTATGGAAGCTTGTTTCCGCCACAGAATAAAACATTTTAAAAGATAATTGCCACTTTTTATCTCACAATTGAGTTTACATTTCGCAATTCTGACTTTTTTTCTCAGAATTGCGAGATATAAAGTCACAATAGTAGTGTTATAAAGTCAGAATTGCATGATATAGTTGCAATTTCGTGTTATAAAATCAGAGTTGCGTGATATAAAGTTTAATTGCGTGTTATAAAGTCAGAGTCGCGTGATATAAAGTTTAATTGCGTGTTATAGTCAGAATTGCGTGATAGTCGCAGTTTCGTGTTATAAAGTCAGAGTTGCGTGATATAAAGTTGAATTGAGTGTTATCAAGTCAGAATTGCGTGATTGTCGCAATTTCGTGTTATAAAGTCAGAGTTGCGTGATGTAAAGTTTAATTGCGTGTTATAAAGTCAGAGTTGCGTGATAGTCGCTATTTCATCTTATAAAGTCAGAATTGTGTGGTAGTCACAATTTCGTGTTATAAAGTCAGAATTGCGTGATATAGTCGCAATTTCGTGTTATAAAGTCAGAGTTGCGTGATATAAAGTTTAATTGAGTGTTATAAAGTCAGAATTGGTGATATAGTCGCAATTTCGTGTTATAAAGTCAGAGTTGCGCGATATAGTCGCAATTTCGTGTTATAAAGTCAGAGTTGCGTGATATAAAGTTTAATTGCGTGTTATAAAGTCAGAATTGCGTGATATAGTCGCAATTTCATGTTATAAAGTCAGAGTTGCGTGATATAAAGTTGAATTGAGTGTTATAAAGTCAGAATTGGTGATATAGTCGCAATTCCGTGTTATAAAGTCAGAGTAGCGTGATATAGTCGCAATTTCGTGTTATAAAGTCAGAGTTGTGTGATATAGTCGCAATTTCGTGTTATAAAGTCAGAGTTGCGTGATATATTCGCAATTTCGTGTTATAAAGTCAGAGTTGCGTGATAGTTGCAATTTCGTGTTATAAAGTCAGAGTTGCGTGATAGTTGCAATTTCGTGTTATAAAGTCAGAGTTGCGTGATAGTTGCAATTTCGTGTTATAAAGGCAGAGTTGCGTGATATAAAGTTTAATTGCGTGTTATAAAGTCAGAATTGCGTGATATAGTCGCAATTTCATGTTATAAAGTCAGAGTTGCGTGATATAAAGTTGAATTGAGTGTTATAAAGTCAGAATTGCGTGATATAGTCGCAATTTTGTGTTATAGTCAGAGTTGCGTGATATAGTCACAATTCCGTGTTATAAAGTCAGAGTTGCGTGATATAGTCGCAATTTCGTGTTGTAAAGGCAGAGTTGTGTGATATAGTCGCAATTTCGTGTTATAAAGTCAGAGTTGCGTGATATAAAGTTTAATTGAGTGTTATAAAGTCAGAATTGGTGATAGTCGCAATTCCGTGTTATAAAGTCAGAGTTGCGTGATATAGTCGCAATTTCGTGTTATAATGGCAGAGTTGTGTGATATAGTCGCAATTTCGTGTTATAAAGTCAGAGTTGCGTGATATATATTCGCAATTTCGTGTTATAAAGTCAGAGTTGCGTGATAGTTGCAATTTCGTGTTATAAAGTCAGAGTTGCGTGATAGTTGCAATTTCGTGTTATAAAGTCAGAGTTGCGTGATATAGTCGCAATTTTGTGTTATAAAGGCAGAGTTGTGTGATATAGTCGCAATTTCGTGTTGTAAAGTCAGAGTTGTGGTATAGTCGCAATTTCGTGTTATAAAGTCAGAGTTGCGTGATATAGTCGCAATTTTGTGTTATAAAGGCAGAGTTGTGTGATATAGTCGCAATTTCGTGTTATAAAGTCAGAGTTGCGTGATATAGTCGCAATTTTGTGTTATAAAGTCAGAGTTGTGATATAGTCGCAATTTCGTGTTATAAAGTCAGAGTTCCGTGATATAAAGTTGAATTGCGTGTTATAAAGTCAGAGTTGCGTGATAGTCGCAATTTCGTGTTATAAAGTCAGAGTTGCGTGATATAAACGCAAGTGGTAAGTCACTGACATGAATCTTGGATGTAAACAGATAAATAAATATCGATAAAGCGTATCATCTGAGAATCAATACAGTATCGCCAAACATAATATCACAATATTCATGTGTATCTGGGTGACAGGCATAAGGGGACGATCAAACAGAAAGCGTTTTTTCTCTTAAAAACACAGGACACGCATGATAGTATCCAACTGCAGAGCCGCAGCGTTGATGAATGAAAAAGATGGCAGGGTCCCGAGCGCAACACGTTGAAAAAGCTGTGTGACATGGCGCAACGGTCACAACTTTTATTTTGATTTTATTTCCTCTAAACCCCTAGATGGCACAAAAACTTGCCGAAGCACTTTCCAAAACATCCGCTTTTCAAGATGCACATGGAAATTTGGCTGATCCTTGATGCGATTGCGGGCAGCAACGTGAACTTGATTCTGCGCTTATTTGATCTAATATTTGATGTTTTTTAAAATGCTGTAGATTTATGTAGCAAATGAGAATTGATAAAATGAATGTCTATATTTTGAGACAAAAGCCATGTTAATGATTTTCAGTTTTGTTCAAGGTAAATAAAGCAGTTTTTCAGTGATGGAAGAATATGTGAGTGTATGGTATTTGGGGTAAAAGGCGCCCCTGCTGTTGGGGCAAAAATCTAAATAATTAACATGATAATAAACAGCTGGCTGACTTTTCAAGTTTGTTGACATGACATGGTTAGATTCAGATGGTAAATATCATATATTAAGTTGGGGGTCTACCTTAGAGATAATCACCATATTTAAAATGATACCATCATATTTAGAAATATATTAATCATATAATAAAATAATGTTTTTTGTTACTACTGTAAATCTATATTAAATTATTATGGTATCCCATTCAATGCTTTCAGAATCATTACTTTTTCAAATAATTTTGTTTCTGTATTTTTAAAATATATTTTTATATTAACATAGTTTAATGACAGTATATTTATTGAACAAAAATTATTTTATCAAAATAAACAGAAAATAGTACAGACTTTGCTAAAGTGATTTTGAACAAGTATTAACTTAGACATTATTAAGAACATATTTTAATAATGTCTAAGTTAATGTACATTAAAACACTTTTATGATTTATTTTCACACAGAATCTGTTGTTCCATAAATGTTCAATACAAACATATATATTTTTCTGCAATCATACACTATGGGAGTAGTGAAAAGCTATTTTTTTCTTTAAGGTGTGCCTTTAGCCTTGTTGTTCCCTAATGTTACATCTTCCCTTAATGGTAAATAGCCAGAACCGATTTACCTGTATTTTTAAAAAAGGTCCTGTACACACATGAGCTCTATACCGGTAATGGGGCTGAAAGGGGCTATTGACGACATGAACATTTTGTTCTCCTGTAAGAAAGAAAACCATGCTGTAACTTTTAGCTTTTAGGCTCAAGGGAAGGATTTATGGAATAAAAATAACTAGTACGGATTCTCAGGACACAGGTGAACTAATTAAAAGTGTAGTGTGCTTGGCGTAATGGATCTATGGATAATCTATGGATCTCTCAGTCAATGTGAGGTCACTGGTTGGAATCTCCATGTAGGGTCATCATGTGTTTCGTTCTGCTATTATTAACATTCTTCACCGCTCCGCCGGGCAGTACTTCAGTGCCCTCGCTGTACCTCTTAATGCCAATTTAGTCCAGGGGTCACTGAACTTGAAAGTAATGACTGCCATGTGGCACGAACTTTAGCAGGTTTCAGTCATACACTGTGGAACAAGCATTCAGTCATTATATTTACCCAATAAAAACCCTCCTAGGAGGTTCTCAGAAGTGACAAAGAAGAAGGAAGCAGAGGTAAAGTAAGCCTTTGATAGATTGGCTGAACAGGTTATCAGAGTGAAGTCATGCACTGAATGAAGTGAACTAAATGCAGCCTACCTTTTATAGTGATATAGTGTGCATTATGCTCGATTGTTGTCACATGTTCTCGTCACATTCCTTGTATGGGTTGTATTTGTATTATTGAATAATTATTTAATAATTATTTTTATTTTAAAAAGTGTTTTTAATATTTTTATTTTCAATATTTATTTACATTTTTTATATATATATATATATATATATACATACACACACACACACACACACACACTAATTATTACATTCCTTTATTATGTAAATTATATATCTGGTTTTCATTAAAAATAGTTTTTTAATTTAATTATGATTGTTATTTTATTATTTAGTATATTTATTATTTTTATCAGGCTGTTTATAATACAAATTAGTTATTATATTCATATATTTTATTTTATTATTAAGCATATTTTTTATTATTATAATTTATATTATTACTTAGTATATTTATTATGTCAAATATTTTGTTCATAATTAAATTATTATTTTTATTATATTAATTTATTATTTCAATATTATATATTATGCTAATGTGTTGTATTTTTTTCATTTAAAATTAGTAAACTGTTTTTATGTATTTTATATATTTTAAATTAAGGATAGACATTTTTCAAAAATATTTTATAAAAAAAATAAATATTAGAATATTCATTAATAACGAGAAAGACGTTATTTTTTTTAATCATTACGTTGAGTTTTTGTAAATCATTGTGAGTTTTTTGTGAGCAAAATTCGAATAGTATTTTTATTTTTCGAATAATAATTACAGATCGAATATTCGACTATTCATACACAGTCCTGCACACCCCTATTTTAAATAGATTTAATATTACTCACTATTATTTTTTCATGTTTTCATTCTGTTAACAAACATTTATTACATCATTTCTGTGCCATGCCGTTGTATCATTCTGTTCCATTCAGCGGCTGCTGATTGAAATTTCCAAGCAGTTCAACCAAATCCAGCCCTCTTCTCTCCAGGCTGTTGATGTATTCTACTCATTGCCTTGCCTTTTTAACCTGGCATAATCTTTGAAGAAATCACCCTTCCCCTTTTGTCCCCCTAGAAGATTTCCATAAGGCAAATTTCAGTCAACTCCACAAACTTTCCTACTATAAAAAATTCAATTTAATTTGGGGGAATCTCAGTGGCATCAAAGTTCCATCAGCTTTCAGCGCCAGTGGTTGTGAGGAAGGAAAAAAGCAGGAGGAGAGAATAAATGAAGGGTGAAAAATCAAAGTCTCACTGCTGGTGTCGAAATAACTCAGATTTCAGATAAGCCTCGCCTAATTTCATTTGTTGGCTGATATTTCTTTTTTATCAGTTGCTCTACTCGTTGTTAACAGAGATTCCCATATTTCCGTGTGCTATATAATGAAGCAGGAGCGATGGGCAGCTCTCTACTGGCTTTAATCTTTAGTCGTGTTGAGACATGCTCGCACATACATCCCAAACACTCATTTGCACACTCACTAACTCATTCGCTCTTTCTCTCTCCTTCTCCATCCCTTGTCCAAAACACTTCAAAACTGCCAGAAGGTATACGTAAACTGAAAATTGGAAATGTCTCTCTGTTCGGATTGACGGGACTGGAGGGTGTTCCTCAGGGGTGAATCTTCAGTCCCTCAATCTTGATGGCGTTGATGTCAACAGCACAATGCCTGCTGGTAAATGAGCTTCAGAGCGGACCATATTATAGAAACAGTATAATTAATGTTATTGTGTGCTTTTGCAGGAGGGAGGTTTAAAAAGGAGATTGTGGTGGATGGACAAAGTTATCTCTTGCTGATCAGAGATGAAGGCGGCCCCCCAGAACTGCAGGTAAGCCATAAGCTGAACCGTGAAAGCTGTGCAATTTTAGCATTGTTTATATACAATTATTGTGTGTGTTGATATTTTGGATTAGCTTTTCTTTTTATATTTTCAGTTTTCATTTTAATTTAGTATGTTTTAGTTTTTGTAATTTTAGTACTTTTAATTTAGTTGCCAAGCCAAAATTTCTAATTCTAGATTTGATAAAATATACTTAATTTTAAGTTTAAGTTTTTCATATAATATTTATATTTTATTTTATTTCAGCTTTATTTCAATTAATGAAAATAATTTTAATTTTAGTTACATTTTTTTTTAATTTTAGTTAATTTTATTTTAAAAAATTGTTTTAATTTTAGTTAAATAACGTCAGATTTCTCTTTAATTATGAAGCTTTATAACTATAATAAACTATAATAATTTGAACACTATAATAAAACTGTTATAATATATGTCAAATAATTAGTTTGCTCAAAAATTGACTTTATATAATTTGTTATGGAATATAGCAGAATGAACATTTTGCATAACAAAATACTGTAGTGACCAGTGGCTATCGAAGTCCAAAAAAGCACCATAAATGTTGTCATTATGACTTGTATATAGAGACGGTCAGATTTTAATATTAAAATACGATAAGCTATAATTGTTCATATTATGGCTGATAACCAATAAATAGCCAATATTAAAATTCCATGCTAATTTGTCTAAATAAAATAAAATAAAAAATAATAATAAAATAAAAAAATAAAATACATCAATCATTTTAAATGCTAATTTTGAATTTAGGCATCACAACATCACTGTACGGTATGAAAATGGATATTCATTTTGAGATTGGCTGAAGATTATATATAATAAATTATTAGTATTTTATAGATTAATTTAACCCTCCTAATGCATTAAAAAACAAATTTTGCATTCCAGGGTCTGTTTGGACCCGGTGGAACATAAAACATAACTTCATATTTTTCCAATAAAATCATATCATATCTAATCAGTAACTTCTCATTAATAAGTGAATGCACAAAAGTGTTGAATGTTACCATGCTATTACTACATTTATCCCCTTTTTATTAATTAAAAAAAAAAAAATGTAGTTGTTTGAAATTTCCCATTTTTCAAGAACTACAGTAAAAACCAGTGTGATGCAAGAAAATATTTATTTTTATCAACATTTATGAGAAATTTTATTTGAATATATCATTAGATGAAAAGTATAAGAACATTAAATGAGAATTACGAGTATGAACTCCATTGACTTCAATGGATTTAATTAAATTAATTTTAAACTTATAACTCATGACTGCTCAAAACGATCTAACTTTATGAAAACTACATATTCTCTTCTAACAAAACAAGACCAAAACAACATTAGTATTACTCTGAAATGTTTTCAAACAAAATATATTAATTTTACTTGCATACATTTTTACTTTTATATGAAAAAATTATGATGATAAACAGCTTGAATCTCCTTTTCATGCTGCAGTGGTTCATCAATAGGTGGCAGCAAAGTAAAATGTGGACTTTTTCTTTTCCAAACGCTCTTTTCTTTTTCAAATTTAGACTATTTGGTGTATGAATTTAGCTCTACAATCACATTAAGACATTAATTTGTTTGTCATTTTATTTTAATTTCAGAATTATCGTGCGTGCATGTGCAAGCATGTTTATAAACAAAAATTGCAAAAAAAAAAAAGTGAAAAAAATGTGTGTGTGTGTGTGAAGGAAAGAGGCTAAATGTATTTTACAGAAGTAATTTGAGACAAATCTAACTAATAGATGAGGGGGGGGAAACATAATTTAATGTGTAAAGCCACAGTTCACATTAAGGTCAAAATGGACCCGAACGCAAAAAGGTGTAACAATTTAGTTTAAATGGTTATACCTCTTACATTTTTTAGTAAAAAAAAAAAAAAAAAAATCTGATAAAAATAAATGACAGTCTTAACACACTTACAAAATTTTCTTTGTACTAAAAACTATGGATTTTTAAAAAATGTATATGTGCCTCTTCTGGGTTAAAATGGACCCTAATGCTAAGTGAACATTAGATGATGGCAAAGGTAAACTAAATGTAAAAATAGGGGAAATGAACATAAAAAAATTTGAGCTGTGCACCCAAGGTCTGCTTTTACTGTATGGAAAAGAGCAGCGTGAACATTGTTTAAAATATCTCCTTTTGAGCTCCACTGAAGAAAGTAAGTAATTTGTTCCATTTAAGGACATTTTCTGGTCATGTGCCGACATCTAACTGTAGTTTGTGCGGATACAAACTGTTTACATATTACCTTGTAAAGTACTAGTAATACCCCAAACACCTTAATTATCTTGTTCAATTTGCAGCTCCAGGGTTGCATGCTGACGCAGCGCTACAATAATTGATGATATCTGAGAAAGTGAGATTTTTCACAAGTTGAGAAAAGAAGAGAACTGTCCAAATAGCTGTTAAAATATTCCACAAATGTGTCACCCAGTCCCCATTCCCACAACAGAGAGCGGGATGTGGTGCCGTGTCATTTTGAACGGCTGTACTTGCCCCGTGGGACCCATTTCATGGTGGCCCTATTTTCACATTTTGCTGCAGCTCAGTGTAATTATAGTCTGATGGTTCTCATGGCAGCTTTCAGCCGTGCAGAGCGGGGATGAGTACTCGCTTCCTGTGTTGTGGGAACAGGGATTTCGAGTGAAACTTTTCTGCCAGTGTAGCTCCTAGTGGAATAGCGGCGATAATTATTCTCTGTTAGTCTGTGTTCCGTTTAGCTGGTTTTATGGTAATGCGTAATTGATTAGAATGCAAATTACCACAAGAATTTGTAATACGGCCCTTCAGATTTCAAGCAGACGTCACTGAGTGTGTCTCAGGGCTCTGAAACAATTCGAGTTACTGGTCGTGCAAATTTATCCATGATTAGAATTATTCTCCTGCAGGTAATGGAAAACAAAAAGAGGAATAACATGCCCGTAGGCTTCAGTAAACAACCAAGATTGCTTAAAATTACTGAAACGTTCCTTCCTACACTGCAAAATATAACTAGCATATACAATGGTTCATCTACTCAATAGCTATTCAGATATAATGGTGTGTGTGTGTGTGTGTGTGTGTGTGTGTGTATATATATATATATATATATATATATATATATATACAGTACCGGTCAAAAGTTTGGAAACATTACGATTTTTAATGTTTTCGAAAGAAGTCTCTTCAGCTCATCAAGGCTGCATTTATTTGATCAAAAATACAGTAAAAACAGTAATATTGTGAAATATTATTACAATTTAAAATAACAGTTTTCCATTTTAATATACTTTAAAATATAATTTATTCCTGTGATCAAAGCTGAATTTTCAGCATCATTACTCCAGTCTTCAGTGTCACATGATCCTTCAGGAATCAATCTAATATGATGATTTATTATCAGTGTATCAGTTAATATTTTTTTGTAACCTGTGATACTTTTTTCAGGATTCATTGATAAATAAAAAGTTAAAAAGAACAGCTTTTATTCAAAATAGAAATCTTTTCTAACAATATAAATCTTTACTATCACTTTTTATCAAATTATCACATCCTTGCTGAATAAAAGTATTAATTTCTTTCAAAAAAGGAAAGAAAAAAAAATACTGACCCCAAACTTTTGAACAGTAACGTATATTGTTACAAAAGATTTCTATTTTAAATAAATGCTGTTCTTTTTTTCTTTTTTTTAACTTTTTGTTCATCAAAGAATCCTGAAAATCTTCCAAAGAATAAAACATTAAGCAGCACAACGGTTTCCAACACTGATAATAAATCATCATATTAGAATGATTTCTGAAGGATCATGTGACACTGAAGACTGGAGTAATGATGCTGAAAATTCAGCTTTGATCACAGGAATAAATTACATTTTAAAGTATATTAAAATTGAAAACCATTATTTTAAATTGTAATAATATTTTTCTGTATTTTTGATCAAATAAATGCAGGCTTGATGAGCATATATATATTATGTCATGTAAAAGAGCAAACGCTGTTAGCTATATTAAATGATTAAAGATGCTCGGATTGATTATGTTTTGTTTGCTTGTTTTTAGTTTGCTGCCTGGGTGGATGCGGTGGTGTTCGTCTTCAGCTTGGAGGATGAGATCAGCTTCCAGACAGTTTATAACTACTTCCTGCGTCTTTCCAGCTACAGGAACACGGCAGAGGTTCCCATGGTGCTGGTGGGGACGCAGGGTGAGTCATGACACCATCACTGACTCTATTCTTCTTCTACAATACAGCACAGGATACACAAAATTTGATGTGCACTTGTTTTTATTAAATCTGCCATGAAAGTCTCGCACTTAGTCATAGTCTAAAGGTGACAAAATGGTACATTTGTCTTGTTTTAACAAAGCAGCAGGCTAGGAAGTCTAATCTGCAGTAAAAGACTCTTTCTTACGCATTTGCCCATTACTTGTATGTAAATTGCCCTTTGTTGAGACACATAATGAACAATGATAAGCGTTTAGGTGCTGTACTGTCATTGTGTGTGTGCCCAAGAGCTAGTTTAAAAGAATAGTACAGACAAAATTAATACTGTATGCTGTGTCTTATGACATCATATGTCTTTTAGACGCCATCAGCGCTGCCAACCCCAGAGTGATAGATGACGCCCGGGCTCGGAAACTGTCCAACGACCTGAAACGCTCCACGTATTATGAAACTTGTTCCACCTATGGTCTTAATGTGGAGAGAGTCTTTCAAGATGGTGAGATGCCTGATGTGTTAACAAGTGTCTCTGAACACACTTTCAGTGTTTATGCAGTGTTAAGTTTTTATCCTCAGGTGTGAGTTTATCATCCTGGTTTGCAGGTAATATTCTCTGTTCTTCGAGGCCGTTAGGGTTGCCATCTGTAAATGAAGTGCATAGCTTGTATTTCATTTATAAAAATGGACCAGTGTTGAACTGAAGTACCTTGATGCTGATGAAAATCCTTGGCAACACTGTCTGGGAATCCTGTGAATGCATTAATAATTGAAGGTAGTTTTTGAAGAGGTTGTAAGAATGTCTTTTTAGACCAAAAACGAATGCATTGTGACAACTTGCAGAAAGAGAGAGAAAAAAAATTATATATATATATATATTATTCCTTCATCACGGCACCTGTTAGTGGGTGGGATATATTAGGCAGCAAGTGAACATTTTGTCCTCAAAGTTGATGTGTTAGAAGCAGGAAAAATGGCGAAGCGTGAGGATTTGAGCGAGTTTGACAAGGGCCAAATTGTGAAGGCTAGACGACTGGGTCAGAGCATCTCCAAAACTGCAGCTCTTGTGGGGTGTTCCCGGTCTGCAGTGGTCAGTGTCTATCAAAAGTGGTCCAAGGAAGGAACAGTAGTGAACCGGCAACAGGGTCATGGGCAGCCAAGGCTCATTGATGCACGTGGGGAGCGAAGGCTGGCCCGTGTTCTCCGATTAAACAGACGAGCTACTGTAGCTCAAATTGCTCAAGAAGGTAATGCTGGTTCTGATAGAAAGGTGTCAGAATACACAGTGCATTGCAGTTTGTTGCGTATGAGGCTGCATAGCCGCAGACCAGTCAGGGTGCCCATGCTGACCCCTGTCCACCGCCGAAAGCGCCAACAGTGGGCACGTGAGCATCAGAACTGGACTACGGAGCAATGGAAGAAGGTGGCCTGGTCTGATGAATCACGTTTTCTTTTACATCACGTGGATGGCCGGGTGCGTGTGCGTCACTTACCTGGGGAACACATGGCACCAGGATCCACTATGGGAAGAAGGCAAGCCGGCGGAGGCAGTGTGATGCTTTGGGCAATGTTCAATGTTACTTTGACAGGTACCACCTACCTAAGCATTGTTGCAGACCATGTACACCCTTTCATGGAAACGGTATTCCCTGGTGACTGTGGCCTCTTTCAGCAGGATAATGCGCCCTGCCACAAAGCAAAAATGGTTCGGGAATGGTTTGAGGAGCACAACAACGAGTTTGAGGTGTTGCCTCCAAATTCCCCAGATCTCAATCCAATCGAGCATCTGTGGGATGTGCTGAACAAACAAGTCCGATCCATTGATGCCCCACCTCGCAACTTACAGGACTTAAAGGATCTGCTGCTAACATCTTGGTGCCAGATACCACAGCACACCTTCAGGGGTCTAGTGGAGTCCATAAAACAACATTGATCAGTCTCTATAAGTTTGGTGTTGATCATGTGTTTTAATGCATTCATCTTTAAAGGTATGACCCTGAATGGGTATTTAGTATTATATCACTTGTTTATTGTATTATATAATATACATACAGTAGGTTTTAAATATTGTTGTGAGACGTTCTGAATGCATTCTCGTCCAGTGTTCTGCTTTTATCTTCTCATCTAACAAAGAACCATGTTTTCCAGTTGTTTTTATGTTGGTAGTGGTCAGTGCATTTACAAACAATCCTAAAAACCAGTTGGAATATCAGCGGCACTCTGAGTTCACTGATAGCGCTCTCTTCCGCCCACTGTCGTCATGTGGCATGAATGTATTGCCGAGTAAGCTACAGAAATCTGCCCACACATCTCTTTTGTGTCCCTCTAGCCGAGGTAGAGTGGTTTCACAACACCTAGAAATACACATTACATAAGTATTTATCAAGCAGCCGCACAGTAATCTGGTGTAGCTGCTCTATATATCCATATGAGACTTCCTCCCGCGGTTGCAGGGGCTGCGATAATTCCAGCAGCTTTATTGCTCCGCAGTGTTACAGTTTCCTCCGCGCTCTCCAATATCATAGTTGTCAGGATGGATTTCTCTTGGCCCTGCGTTTATTGCCGGGGTGTTGACGGTTGCTGTTTTCTCCCGCGTGTAATTGCCTCCTCGGGCTGCATTTGAAATAATTAAAAGACAGAGATGCGTTTGTTGTCTGGAGACGGTGAGCTGTTCGACTTTTTGAAAACGCAGACGGATAAACATCGTCTCGTCCTTGCTGGTTTCTTTCGCTTAGTCTTCCTCTATACAGCTCTCGTTTGTCTGTAGTATTGAAGTCATCTTTCTTCCTTCCTTCCTTCCTGTCTTTCTTTGTTTTTGTGAGATGTACAAGTGAATAATGTTGAGTCACTTGTTCAATGACTGTAGGCATATTGTACTGGTGGTCTCCAGGGTTCCCAGTTTTATGCAGTAAATCTGCACAAAGACATTTCACAGCTGTGGAAGAAACCTTATGTGCGTCATTACAATCAAATTACAACTGAAAAACTGTACATGCATAAGTTATGAACATCTCCCTATAAAATAATAAGCACTGAATGTAATGTAAATGTAAGTAAGCATTTATCTTCCTTTATGAATTGCATTTGGAAATAAATTACTGTGTAGTGTTGTTTATGCTTGTAGTCACATTTACTGCAAATGATGCATGCAAATATAGGTAATTAATAGATAGGTAAACTATTAATTGTTTATATATACTCATATGCATATAGTCATATGTAAGACCAAAAGAACAAAAACAGCTAGAATCTAGACTAGCTGTGCGAAACACTTTTATTTTTACATTCTGTGTACATATATACTTTTTTTTTTTTTTTTTTAATTAAAAAAACATTTTTTATAAATTATAAATGCATTTTTATATAATATGGATTGTTTATACATTTTGTACTGCATGCTTTTACTGCCTTTCAAAAGTTTGGAGTCGATAAGAGTTTTAAAAAAAGTCTCTTATGCTCACCAAGGCTGAATTTTTCTATGAAAAATATAGTAAAAACAGTAATATTGTAAAAACATTTAAAATATCTGTTTTCTATAGTAATGTATTATAAAATGTAATTGATTCCTGTGATCAAAGCTGTATTTTCAGCATCATTACTCCAGTCTTCAGTGTCACATGATCCTTCAGAAATCATTCTAATATGATGATTTGCTGCTCATGAAACATTTATTATTATCAATGTTGAAAACAGTTGTGCTGCTTAATATTTTTGTGATACATTTTTCAGGATTGTTTGATGAATGAAAGTTCAAAAGAACAACATTTATTTGAAATAGTAATATTTTGTAACATTATAAATAACTTTACTGTCACTTTCGATCAATTTAATGCATCCTTGCTGATTAAAAGTACTATAATATTTTTTTTAAATTTAAATCTTACTGAGCCAAAACCTCTGAATGGTAGTTTATATAAAAACTCTCTAAACTGTTAGCCCTGCAGGCAATCTCACCACAGAGGCGAGAGGCGTTTCATTTCAAAATATCTCTACCAATATCAAAACCAAACCTACAATCTATAGGACATGTCAAATATTTGTTTGTGATTACATTATATACATGTACATGTTACATAGTTTAGATTGATTTCAAAGTTTAAATGTTTATGATATGTGATTGCAGTTGCTCAGAAAGTGGTGGCGCTGAGGAAAAAACAGCAGCTTTCGATTGGTCCGTGTAAATCTCTGCCCAACTCTCCCAGCCACTCGTCTGTCCCGGCCGCATCCATCCCCTCTGTACACATTAATCAGGTGAGTCTGGGGCATTTGTGCTGATCTAGGATCAGCATCAGTCCTGAACCAGCTAGCATGCAAACTGCAAGATGAATCTCAGAGAAAAGGACTTGCTAGTTGTTATTTGGAAAAGAAACACATTTATATGCCTTCCAAAAATGTACCATATTTATATTTTTAACAACTGTTGTCACAAAAGAAATTAAATAAAATGAGAGAAATATTTATTATAGCTTTACAACAGTAACAGTAATTGTAGTAGCTATGATATTTAAAACAGAAATAGGTTTACCACGGTATATTATTGTAAGGGATAAAGTGCCTCAGAATTATTAAGGTAAATGCTGTTCTACTATAAAACCAGCGCTGGTCTAATTGGTAGAGATCTGAATGTTTGACACAAATGTTGTAGGTTCAGTCTCTCACTAACTCTGATCAGTCTGAAATAACAAAAGCTTGCCTGCTTCTTTTTAATTTAATGGTATGGCTTGGGCTGCATCTCATTTTGCATACTATACATACTATGTAGTGAGTAAAATTAGAATTTGTCTGTCCCAAATCATAGAACCTGGGAAATAGAATGCCAATTCATAAATTGATTTTTAAAGTGAGCATACATACTTATTGCTTAATGGACTAATATTACCCACAACCCTCTGCAAAGTGCAGTGCATATTTATATGTATAATGCAAGTATGAGAATTAGGATGCAAGAGCAGGCCTTTTTTAATTAAAATTAAAATATGTAAAATTTGCTATGTGTCAGTATACAGAAAATCATGCTGATTATATTCAATCTATCTCTCTTGCTTTTTTCATATTCTCTATCTATCGTCTGTCTGTCTGTCTGTCTGTCTGTCTATCTTTCTGTCTATCTATCTCTGTTGTTCTATCATTCTATCTGTCTGTCTATCGTTCTATCTATCTCTATATCTATCTATCGATTGTTCTATTGATTGTTCTATCTATCTATCTATCTATCTATCTATCATCGTTTTATCGTTCTATCTGTCTATTGTTCTGTCTGTCTGTCTATCTATCGTTCTATCTATCTATCATTCTATCCCTCCCTCCCTCCCTCCCTCCCTGTTTGTTTCAGGCTGCTAATGGAGGAGGTGCGTTCAGCGATTACTCCTCCTCTGTTCCCTCCACCCCCAGCATAAGCCAGAGGGAGATGCGCATCGAGACAGTGGCCGCCTCCAACACTCCCACGCCCATCCGCAAGCAGTCCAAACGACGCTCCAATATCTTCACAGTAAGTATGAGGCAGCTAATGCAGAGCACCACGCACTCCCACTACTGAGAGTGCTGGACTTCCCCTGACTGCAGATCTCCCAGCAGCCCCTGCTGCTTTCAGACGGCCAGTGAGCAAGAGAGAAGCTGTTTCTAGGTCTGCAGTGAGTGGATCTGCCCTTAGGTACCCTCTTATCACCCCCTTCCCCACAAGCCCAGGGCAGTGGAGGGCAAAGCCAGAGAGAGTAATGCCATCTCTGACCACAAGAGGGAGGTACAGAACTAAGTGTAACCGAATCCCTCCTGCCTCTGCTACCACAGAAGCGCATGACCACATGCTTTTTATAGCTACATATTTTAGTAAATATGGGGAGGCAAGCATTAAAATATGAGAGATATTTAGGAAAAGGCAAGACGCTTCAATTTACGCTAATTTTTCCGCCATTTTGATTTTATACACTGTAAATTTCAAAGCTGTACACCAAGGGAACATAGCTTTTTATCTTCTCTGGATTTGAATACCTCCCCTCCCCAATACTGATATTTTTCCCTTTGCCCTTCCTAATTTCACTGTGTCAATCAGCAAAATTCCCTAGCAAGCCCCGCCCCCTTCTCTTCTTTAACAGACATTCACCTAGCGTGTCTTTCCGCTGGAGCCAGACAGAGAGAGGCAGAGCCACACACACTGTACTAGCAACACCACCATCTCCAATCTAACCAATCAAGATCCACTTTTGTCCATTCAGCCAATCAACCCCCCCTCCCCCCCATAACCAACTGAATTTGTCCCCATTTGCCCCAAACTATCCTCCAATCAAAAGGATCCTGCAAGGTGATTGGCTGCAGCAGTGGCGGCTCTTTTGCTAGCTTCCCCTGTCCTGTTTCTCCCTCCCTCCCTGCTAGGTCGTGTCTAACCCCATCCACGCGAGACACGACGTTCTGCCGGTGCGCGTATCGGAGCCGAAGCACGCCACCTATCCCGTCTGGGTGCCTGAGTGGCAGAGCGAACGGGAGTTTCAACTCATGACCTTCTGAGGAGCCCCGTGAACCAGACTTACGGTGTGGGCGGGAACAAGGGTGAGGGCGGGGAGGGAGTGTGGGAGGAGCCATACCAAGGAGGGAGGGACCACGCAGCCTCTCGACAACGTTCAGAAGACGGCTGGGAGATCTGGACCGTTCACTAATTTCCCCTTTCGATGACATCTCTAATCAGTCATCTCATTGCCAATTGGATATTTTTTGCCAAATTTTAGCAAAATGTTCCAAAATAGCATGCGAAAAATGAGGAAAGCCTTTGTTTTATCTTTGCTAGATGATCACCAGAATATTCGGCAGTTTTTTTTTCAAAGTCATATACATATAATTTATGTTAGATGTTATTTTATTGTTCCAAGTCAAGAGTGGCCTTATAATCATAGTCTTTTTGATCATAGTGAAAGAGTAAATTTGTTACCACTAGTAGACTATAAGATATAACCACATTTTGGACGGTCATCTACTAAGAAAAAGAAAGAAACAACATTTTATATATATATATATATATATATATATATATATATATATATATATATATATATATATATATATATATATATATATCAGGATATATCTGTGCCAGTAAATTAAGGTAAGACAGAATGGGAAATCTAAGAATTTTTGTTTGCAGTCAGAAACAAATATGTTCCATACTAAATAAAAAAATAAACATTTACATTTTAAAGAAAGCCATAAATTAAATATTTTGTTAAATATATTATAAAAATAATTACTTTTTAAAAATTCAAAGACTAAATATTATTGAATAATATAAAAAGAACAGTTTGCCAGTTTAGTAATATTTCCTATCACCTCTTAATTCATACCATTCCCTCATTAATATCATTTCATAAGTGTGTGTCTTTGCCACTAGATGTCAGCAGAGGACAGGAAACCAAGCACAGTGCTTCCATGATACTTAAAAACGACCATTTTTTGTCATTGGTCTGATGTGGCGTCTGTTTATTTTTCATTCTATGAGAGCACAGGAAGAAGGAAGGGGTTTGATTTATTTTATTATTTCTCGACACATCATCACTATTTGCCCTGTAAAAAGCCAATAATCATACAACATCTGCCATCATCTCCAATGTAGATGTCTTAGCATTTTTTACGATCCATTGCTTTTTTTCACTCTACAACCTTTCTGTCCACGCTCCCCGTGACCAAAGTGTTGAACTGTTTTTGTCGATATTTCCAGATTTGTTCTTCTGTTTCCAACCTATCTTCAACTAAAAGGGCTTTCCAGCTTCTCCTCAATTAGATGAGCCCTTGGTGGTGTTGGTGGTGGTGGTGGTATGACTGCAATGCATTATGGGAGAGGGGGTCCTCCGTGAGGAGGAGCAAACAAGCGCTGCTTTATTCCCCCTAATAGCCCGCATTGCATCGTGGGTATCACCATGGCTTTCTTGGACACATGCCCCTTGGCAGCCATGGTTGAGTTTAAAGGACATTGGTTGGACAGAAAAAGACAGATTTCGAACTTTCGTTACCTGAACACATTGAACTGAATCATAATCAGTCATTTTACTGCTAAATGTTTATCCTGTATACTGAACAATCTCGGACAATAGCCATCGACAACACCCTCGTGACCCCCAAAATTTAATTAAAAAAAAAAAAAAAAGGATGCTTCGCAATTCAAAAGGACAGAACTTTTGCGGTAATTCCAAACACTAGGAGATTTGCCAAGATATTCTTTGTTTTGTTCTCTTTTTTTTTTTTTTCCCTATTTCTTTCTTTTTTTGCCTGTTTTTCTTTTGAGTTCTGTGTCTGTTGGGTTAGTTTAGCTAGTCACACTTCACACCGAGCGCCACAAACGGTGCCTCGCGTCTCCGTTCATCTTTATTAACAAGACTGCGGCTTTGTAAACCACGTCATACTCGAATGCGATGCTAGTCGAGGTCCCGATGCTGCACGGCCGGCATAGCGACGGATCCCTCAACAATAAAAAGATGTGAATCCGGGTTCCGGATGACATAGCTTACTTGTTTGTGCCGACCGATATGCTGACCACCAACTAACTGTGAAACTAACATGATGTCACACGACGCCCTGAGACATCACATTGCGTTGTGATGCGTTTATAAAGCCGCTCGTTTAGTTGATGCGGGTGCCGCGGCGACCGGGCGCGGTTTGCTCGCTCGGTGTGAAGTCTGAACTATATGAAGGCCTTCATAAACGTAGAGAAGCGTGACGGAAATGCACCGACTTGTATGAATGTAGTATCTATTTGTGACCCAGAGCCATTTTGTTCTTTTTATTTAATTTCATTTTTTATTTCATGACAATGTGGTAAGATGAACTGTTCCATGCGTTGCACACTGTTTCGTTTTTTTATATCATTCAATAATGGACAAATATAGACTGCCGTATATCTTGTATTGAATTTGATTTCCAATGGTATTCTATAGAAAGTATATTCTATACATATATGAGATATATGAAACAGCGCCTCTTTAGTCAAACTCTCTTGTGGGAACTGCAATGTGTGGCTCTGCCTGTTGACTATTTCCACGTAAACCTGTGACTTGATTTGTATGGTGTCTGTATATATCCAAACGAAAATAAACTGTTGAAAAATACACATCAGCCTAGTTTATTTGAGTAGATGAAACCATATCTCTCTCCATTTGCGAATGAGCGCCTCATCTTGTTTCGTATGAGACCATGATGTTGTCTGTCGGGTATGAGTGCAGTCATGTTGCGTTGTGGATGTTTTTGGTTCATTTTGTGTGAGAAAATTCCTTGTTTAACATTTATTCTTTCCTTAATGCCATTTTCCAGCCACGTCCTGGAAGCGAAGACGTCTTGCAGATCTGAAATGTATAAATTAATTTCCTTGATTTTGCTTGATTTGGAAATGTTTGTGAATTTAACCCTAATTTTCCTCGTCTTACCTGGAAGTGTTTATCAGATGTTTTGACAGGTGGAGGCGTATTAATTTATTCCTTTTCCTCCCTGCTAACCTGTGTTGTTTTTCCTCACATTGGTATATAAAACTGCATTTATTGTTCTTGAATTGTTTGAATCTGTTGCATCTGTGGTTGGTAAAGCCACAGGGAGGTGCCAAAGATTGCAAAAAGAGCTCTTGGGGGGTTTAGTTCTGACTTCCTGTGTTTCGTTATTGGTCGAACTTGATATTTTCCGTTGTCGTTTTGTTTTGTGTGTCTGTCCTGGTCTGTGTAAATATATATCTATATATACTGCACGTTCAATGTGCTGCTGTATGTTTGCACCGTTCTGCTTGCGCGTTTATTTGAGCCTTTTTCTTGCAATTTTATGTTGCCCCCCACGACACACCGACACACACTTCACTGGCACACACACACACACACACACACGCACTAGAGTTAAGGCACAACTCACACACACCCTTCCCACCTCCATGTATGTTCCCAGTTTGTTCTTTGCACTGACATCTTGTCTTGTTTCTTTGCAGTCACGGAAAGCCAGTGATCAGACAAAGAGCATTGAGAATAAAACTGACAGTATAGGGAGTGGAAGGGCCATACCCATCAAACAGGTATGTCACCTCATTCGTACACTCATTATATGAGGTAAGTACACTGTTATAGGGTAGGATTGTACACCGTATTGTCTTAAGTAGTGTTTCATGTATGTATGAAGTATGTGTGTTTTAGCACTAAAAGGGCATGCAAACTATTTTTAAAGACTTTGAATGTTGACTTTGACCTTGATTGTTTTAGGCTTTCTCAGTCAGTTTCTTTGTGCGACCAACAGATGTCAGTATAACACAATGTTAACTAAGTCTACATATTCTTGTACTATCTATAGTAACCTGTTGGCAGTAATGGTGGCAAATGATGTGCAATTACATATACAATAATCTGGCGAACAATAACTTGCTTTTAGCTCCAAAATCTTTTATGTGAATCAATCGCAACGTATAAGAAAATTACACTTAGTCTTCGGTCTGTTCTTACCATGATGTATTTGAATGTCCATTAACTTACATGTTAAAAAATTGTCTTTGGATCCTTAAATATCTTTTTTAGGGTGTGTTCACACTTGGCATGTTTGGTTGGAATAAAACGAACCCTGGTGCGATTTGCTCTGTTAGTGCGGTTCATTTGAACATGTGTGAACGCTGCCATCTGAACCCTGGTGTGCACCAAACAAGTGGACCGAGACCGCTGAAAAGATGGGTCTCTTTCCACTTCCAAATGAACTCTGGTGCGGTTAGAATGAAATATGAACACAACCCAGACCAAAGACATGCAAACAAACCAAAAATGGGACATGATGTCACAAGACGCGACCCTAAAAAGGACAGAATGCTCAAGCTGTTTTTTCTCATCATATTTGCGAGTTTGCCCATCACAGTTCAGTACAGGCGTCTCCTCACAGCAGATCTTCGTTTGTGTGTGTGACGGAGGGATTCCTGCCGGTGTTTTGACTCCTTTACACATTTTATAAGCTCTTCACGAGTTCTCAGCTGGTCAAAATACCATCATATGTAGCTACGCACAAACAACGAGCACATTTAGCCTAGCACACAGCATTGTTTTGGATGTTCGGTAAGTTCCGTCACGAAATATACATAATAAAAGCCGACCAATCAGGTTGTGAACATATCCCTATGCCTTTAGGTTCGGTATCTTAAGGTTCGGTGCCAGTGTGAACGCTAAGCAAACCAGAACTAAATCTTGTTGTTTTTTTTAGTCCGGACCGGAGTTTTTTTCTTACATAATTATCAGCCTTTTCCAACTCAACTGATAAGAAATTTGAGATTTGGCCACCATTCAGATTTGGAAATGTGCAATTATTGAGTATCCATTACTTTTTTAATAATTTAATATGATTTATGAAACTAAACTGGAATTTCATGTTGTTGTTTTATATCATGTATAGAAACTTTTGCCTTCTTACAACATTAGAAACAGGTGTTTTTGATTGTCTGTGTTTGAACAGAAATGAAATTCGGTTTGGTGAAATCTGACGTCAGAAAGAGCTAATGTGATTTTGAAAGGATTCATCCTGGTAATTAGCGGTAGTGCTTGACGGAGTAGCTGTCAAATATTGGTTTTTCTTTAGTCGAGTTGTTCATTCATTTGTTCTTTTTTGAGCCTCTGATTCAATTTTCAAATTAACCCTAGCCTTAACCTTTAACCCCTGCTAGAGATTAGCATTGTCACATTGAACAGACGTCATTCCCAGGACAAGCATCACATGCAACCTCTGACTTTAAGCAAATCCGGTTGTAGTAGTTTAGAAATAGCTTCCAAATAGTAGTCATTTCCAAATGAAATACTTTAGAAGTAGTTTACAAAGGCAGTTTAGAAATAGTTTAAAAACAGATACGGTAGTTTAGAAGTAGTTTCTAAAAGTAATTTAATAGCAGTATTTTACAAATAAAGTCATTTCAAAGTAGTTTACAAAAGTAGTTTAGAAATAGTTTCCAAATAAAGAAGTTTAGAAGTAGTTTACAAAAAGGTTTAGAAATATTTTCCAAATAAAGAAGTTTAGAAATAGTTTACAAAAGTAGTTTGTAAATAGTTTCTGAATCACACATTCTCAAGGTAGCTTAGAAGTAGTTTACAAAACTAGTGTAGAAATAGTCTCCAAACAGTAGTTTACAAAGGTAGTTTGAGAGATTCTCTCCTTGTAGTATTTTTAGAGAGTTTACGAAGAGTATTTTACAAATAAGGTAGTTTAAACAAAATGTTTTACAAACTTAGAAATCATTTCCAAATAATAATACATAACACATAGTTTGAAAATAGTTTAGTAACAAAAGTAGTTTACAAATAAGGTATTTTGAAAGACATTTAGACACAACTAGCAAATGTAGTGTAGATATAGTTTACAATTAGTAGTTTACAAAAGTGGACATTTTAGAGTTTCCAAAATATATTTTACAAATAAGGTTGTTTAAACAAAACGTTTTGCAAAAGTAGTTTAGAAATAATTTCCAAATAATAATACATAACACATAGTTTGAAAGTAGTTTAGAAATAGTTTACAAATAAGGTAGTTTATAAGAAGTTTTGTTAATTTTGTAATTCACGTTTTATTCAGTTTCTGTTGTGTGCTAAGAACAAATAAATTGTGTATCTGAAGTACAATTTTCACAATGCAATTTTATAGTAAATTGTAGATCTGAAAAGTAAACTAATCTCAGTTTGATACAAATTTTTACTCAAAGTTTATAAGCAATGAGGTGTATATTATGGATCATAGCATGAACATAATGAGAGTGACGCGTCCCTCTCACAGTTAATATATCACACAACTATATCCTCTCAGTCAACCTCCTTTACTTTATCTCCATTGTACATCAATTACACTCCAGCTTTAAAGATTACCCCTTTAAGAGCAGTCATTGTAATCTGTTTGTCTGTAGTGGATAGTCACAGAGAGAGTAAAGGAGAGGGGGGACGCTGGCCATGCTGGGATACCTTTCAATGGAGCTGATTGCCCGGCCAGTCAAATGCACAGTCAGGAAGATCAAAGTGCCATGGGAGTATAATTACCTCCCACTGGGCAAATTACACACTGTGGACCCCCCCATCCCTCCCAATCAGTAAAAATGGTAAATAAGGACAACAATAGCAGTGATAGCTCAGGGGTGACACAGGGAGACTGTCAACACAAGGCTTTTGTGTTTAATCCCAGTAAGTTCCTCTTTCTTTCCCCCTCCTCTCCTCCGCTGACCACAGAACTCAGGCCATCATGATGATAGACATGTCTGTTTGAGCTACAGGAAGAGAGGGATTGGTGTATGTGTGTCTGTTGTTGGTTTAGGAGATAGAGGACAGACAGGTGCGTGTGCATTCAATATGGCGTTTGTA
>CM077189.1:29896765-29909265 GCA_039654105.1 Coreius guichenoti | reverse complement strand
TCGATTTGTTTTTAACCGATTTACCGATTTTAGAAAGAGAATTGTTCACGAATCAGACATCTCGTTCCAGTTTAAACACCAATGAAATCGATTATGATGTTGACGTAACCGGACATTTTAGGTTGGACATATCGATTCCACTAGAATGATTTCTGTACATTTTATGGGATCTTTAAAATTGTATTTGAATGATGCACATTTGAAATGATGATGATATAGTTTAGATTCAGTGTGAGAGACTGAGGTATTTTCTAGGTTTCTACTAACACAGACGAGAGCCGGACCGGTCAGCTGCTCTTCCGTTGCTACAGCAGTGGCCGTTTCTTACGGCAGTCGCCGCGGGAAAAGCACAGGCCGTTCCGCGCAGAACATTAATCTCTGTCAGAACCCCTGCGCGGTCTTAATACCCCCAAAAATCCCCTCTCACTCATTCCCCACACGTCCCTTTTCCTCGGTTCCCCTCATTTGCATACGTCACGCTCACGCCTATCTTTGTTCTTGTGTTTCTACGACACTTGTAACATAGGTTAGTAATTAATAAGGGCTTGCTAATTAAGATGCACTCGAGAAGCGGTGTACCTTGACCGTCAAGACAAGTTACACGAGTCACATTTAGCGGTCTCCACGGACTATGACCGGAATTAATATCTTGGCCAAACTCACGTCTCTCACATCAACTGCATGTTTATTAGAGATATAATGCGCATCTCATGCCAGCGATGTGTGTAATAGGCACACAATGCCATGGGCGTCATAATCGTTAGAGACATTTGGGTTTGGACACCTGTGGACCACTCGTTTAGCTCAACGAGAAAGACGGAGAGAGAGAGATGCACGGAAAGACGGTTTAATTTTGCACCGCAGCCAGCCGAGCTATCCCACAATCCCCTTCTGTTAATTCTGTCTGCTACATCAATTAAATTGTTTGTAGAAACTAATTGAATATGGCTTAATCACACATCTTAATAGCTTTCTGCGCCTCAAACTGGCTGTTAATTCCAGCAATAAAATGGAATGAGAGCGCTCACTGGGTAATTAGTACTGAGGCTTTTGAAGAAATTAGTGCTTTATGGGGCGCAATAAAAGTGAAGAGGAGTTGGCGGGAGACTTTCGAGGCCAAAATCTCTGCTCGCCTTTTTTGTGCTGAGCAGGGTGATTTGCACCTTGGCTTAACCCATTTTCGCTTTGCAAACTCCCATGAAAATGGAATAGCCCGATTTAAATTGGAATGAGTCTGCTCACAGTCATTAATGCTAATTTTGCTAATCTGCGGCAGCGTGGAAACAGGTGAAATAGATTGCGTGGGTCTGCTGCTAGTTTGATTGTCCAAGGCTTTTATTCATCATTGTGTTTTTTTTTAAAGCTACAGGACCTTTAAAAAGTTTCTTTCTTAGGTTATTTTTTTTCTTACTTGGCTTAAGCGCTTAAACAAACAACGGACAGATGGTGTAAACTTTTTAGGCATATTTAATTACAGGCAAATGAGGCAGTGGATAATAGAGGGTATGCACGTGACGTCACCGCCGGCCGTCGTGACTGCGGTCACGTCCACTGAGTGGCAGAAAGACTGAGAGGCAGCATTGGTTTTCAGCGTAAATTGCCGCGAAAAACACACAAAACGCATCAAAAATGGGAAAGAGCTTTGAGATTGACTGTACAAAGAGATTTGACAAGAAATCTGAGGTATATTTTTACAGACGTCCGAAATCTACAGAATAGAGAAGCAAATGGATCGCTGCAATTCACAGAAACAACTGGACTCCAGGCAGCGAAACGTGGATTTGCAGTTATAATGTTGTGTCAATATGTTGAATTTTGGGGTAAAATAAAATCATACCCTATATATTGTATTGTTATATATTGTATTGACAAGTCATCAATTAAATATTTACCATCTTATATTCTGCATAATTGGGAGTTTTTAAATAAACACAAAAACAAAAACTACACAAAAACTTATGTAAGTTTTAGAGCTGGATGATATGAGGATATACAGTTGTGCTCATAATTATTCATACCCTTGGTAAATATGACCAAAGAAGGCTGTGAAAATAAATCTGCGTTGTTAATCCTTTTGATCTTTAATTTTTAAAATTTACAAAAATCTAATCTTTCATTGGAGAATAAAAATTTTAAATTTAAAATCTAATTATGAAATAAATGTTTTTCTCTAATACACATTGCTCACAATTAATCATACCCTTTTATTAAATACTTTTTGCAACCTCCTTTTGCCAAGATAACAGCTCTGAGTCTTCTCCTATAATGCCTGATGAGTTTGGAGAACCTGACAAGAGATCAGAGACCATTCCTCCACACAGAATCTCTCCAGATCCTTCAGATTCCCAGATCCATGTTGACGCTTCTTCTCTTCAGTTCACCCCACTCATTTTCTATAGGTCAGGGACTGGGATGGCCATTGCAGATGCTTGGTTTTGTGCTCAGTGACTAATTTTTGTTTTGATTTTGATGGGGTTTTTTTTTATATCACTGTCCTGATGGAAGATCCAACCATGGCCCATTTATATGATTTCTGGCTGGGACAGTCAGGTTTAAATTTGTTATCTGTTGGTATTTAATAGAATCCATAATACCATGTATCTGAACAAGATGTCCAGGACCTCCAGCAAAAAAATAGGCCCACAACATTAAAGATCCAGCGGTATTTTTAATCGTGGACATGGGTTACTTTTTTATCCCTGTGTGCACCAAACCCATCTTGAGTGTTTGCTGCCAAAAAGCTCTTTTTTTTCATCTGACCACAGAACCAGGTCCCGTCTGAACTGACCCAGCTAGAAATCATATAGTGGGCCAAGGTTGGATCTTCCAACAGGGCAGTGATCCAAAAAAAACCATCAAAATCGAAACAAAAATGGGTCACTGAGCACAAAACCAAGCATCTGCAATGGCCATCCCAGTCCCTGACCTGACCTATAGAAAATGAGTGGGGTGAACTGAAGAGAAGAAGCGTCAACATGGATCTGGGAATCTGAAGGATCTGGAGAGATTCTGTGTGGAGGAATGATCTCTGATCTCTTGTCAGGTTCTCCAAACTCATCAGGCATTATAGGAGAAGACTCAGAGCTGTTATCTTGGCAAAAGGAGGTTGCAAAAAGTATTTAATACCTATATTGTACCTACCTATATTGTATTTATATAAAGCGTTCACAGGCAAATTTGCTTAATGTATTTCCCCAGCGATGAAATCAGCCACATATAAATGTCAGGAAACACGATTCCTGGCTACATGTCAATATCCATGGATCACTGGATCTTTGGTAAGTTGTAAGGAACACTTATATCGAGTCCATCCTTTAGTTTAAACTGAAAATTGTTTGTTTTACTGTTTTCGCAGTTTCCCCTATTAAGTGTAGTCACACAGCAGCTCTTTTGCCACTCATGTCCAGCTGAGGGGGCGTGTTCTGGCGGGAAAGTGATGTCAATGCATACCCTCTATAGAAGTACAGACAGTTCAATATGTCATGCTGTTGTTAGATGTCAAATCATTTTGAAAATATTTAAAATATGTTTAAAGATTACAAAACACGTAAATACTAGAATATACTTAAATGTTAGAAAATATAAGAATATACTTAGCCCTCCTAATCTTTAATCAAAGTAACTTCCCCTCTTGCAGTGTCATCTCTACTCTTCTCTGATGACGTTTACTGGCGAGAGGGCGGGGCAACCTGTCACTCACATGAGATCCACCAATAGCAAAGCATGACCATCCAATCAATTCCCCATAGAAAAAACAAGTCTCGCCTAAATTTTTTCTTGTTCAAAATGTCGTTTCACTCGGACGTATGTCACAATAGGGAAGAAAAGACTATTGCAGCTTGCTTTTAATGCTGATTTTAAGTACTAGAAAATAATTAAATACCCCAAAACTTAATACTAGAGTTGGTAACTAAATAATAATACAACCAAATTATTTTTATGACATTTGTCTGGCTCAGTTAATTTGCATTTGACTAAAAATGAGGCTGAAATACTGTACTAAAATTGTCTTAAAACGTTACATTTTGGGCACATATTGAATGGACTGTGATTTTGCATTTCACAGCCTTATTCTCATTCACAATGTGTCAGATGTGGGGTTACTTTTTACCAATTTCCCAGCCTAGATCTAGAACTACATAATGTTGTATTTCATTTTTCAGGACTACATGCAGAACGTCCACGGTAAAGAAATCGATTTGCTGCGGACGACGGTGAAGGTACCTGGGAAGAGGCCGCCCAGAGCGGTGGCCACAGTCGCCCCTACAGCCAGCCCGAAAACCAATGGACTGACCAAAGACCGCAGCACTTTACAACTCGGTATCGGCGCCACAAGTAAGTGTGAACTGATTCAGTAGTGTTATACTTTAAAATTGATGAATTGCTTCATTGTAACAGCTTTAAATTTGACATGAAATGCTTTTTTAATGTGACACATTTCCAAAAATATTCAACAAAAAATACTACAGGTGAAGATTGAATTTTATACTTCAGGAATTGATTGTATTGTGAAAACTGTCTCTATATGAGGCAGCTGGAGGAAAAGGAAAATCATATCAGAGGTGGAGCAAGTTACAGTGGGGAGAACAAGTATTTGATACACTGCCGATTTTGCAGGTTTTCCTACTTACAAAGCATGTAGAGGTCTGTAATTTTTATCATAGGTACTCTTCAACTGTGAGAGACGGAATCTAAAACAAAAATCCAGAAAATCACATTGTATGATTTTTAAATAATTAATTTGCATTTTATTGCATGACATAAGTATTTGATCACCTACCAACCAGTAAGAATTCCGGCTCTCACAGACCTGTTAGTTTTTCTTTAAGAAGCCCTCCTGTTCTCCACTCATTACCTGTATTAACTGCACCTGTTTGAACTCGTTACCTGTATAAAAGACACCTGTCCACACACTCAATCAAACAGACTCCAACCTCTCCACAATGGCCAAGACCAGAGAGCTGTGTAAGGACATCAGGGATAAAATTGTAGACCTGCACAAGGCTGGGATGGGCTACAGGACAATAGGCAAGCAGCTTGGTGAGAAGGCAACAACTGTTGGCGCAATTATTAGAAAATGGAAGAAGTTCAAGATGACGGTGAGCCCAGAACTACACGGCAGGACCTGGTCAATGACCTGAAGAGAGCTGGGACCACAGTCTCAAAGAAAACCATTAGTAACACGCTACGCTGTCATGGATTAAAATCCTGCAGCGCACGCAAGGTCCCCCTGCTCAAGCCAGTGCATGTCCAGGCCCGTCTGAAGTTTGCCAATGACCATCTGGATGATCCAGAGGAGGAATGGGAGAAGGTCATGTGGTCTGATGAGACAAAAATAGAGCTTTTTGGTCTAAACTCCACTCGCCGTGTTTGGAGGAAGAAGAAGGATGAGTACAACCCCAAGAACACCATCCCAACCGTGAAGCATGGAGGTGGAAACATCATTCTTTGGGGATGCTTTTCTGCAAAGGGCACAGGACGACTGCACCGTATTGAGAGGAGGATGGATGGGGCCATGTATCGCGAGATCTTGGCCAACAACCTCCTTCCCTCAGTAAGAGCATTGAAGATGGGTCGTGGCTGGGTCTTCCAGCATGACAACGACCCGAAACACACAGCCAGGGCAACTAAGGAGTGGCTCCGTAAGAAGCATCTCAAGGTCCTGGAGTGGCCTAGCCAGTCTCCAGACCTGAACCCAATAGAAAATCTTGGGAGGGAGCTGAAAGTCCGTATTGCCCAGCGACAGCCCCGAAACCTGAAGGATCTGGAGAAGGCCTGTATGGAGGAGTGGGCCAAAATCCCTGCTGCAGTGTGTGCAAACCTGGTCAAGAATTACAGGAAACATATGATCTCTGTAATTGCAAACAAAGGTTTCTGTACCAAATATTAAGTTCTGCTTTTCTGATGTATCAAATACTTATGTCATGCAATAAAATGCAAATGAATTACTTAAAAATCATACAATGTGATTTTCTGGATTTTTGTTTTAGATTCTGTCACTCACAGTTGAAGTGTACCTATGATAAAAATTACACACTTCTACATGCTTTGTAAGTGGGCAAACCTGCAAAATCGGCAGTGTATCAAATACTTGTTCTTCCCACTGTATGTTATGTTTTTGTGGAAAAATTTTTTCTTTAAAGTAATGTGCAGTGACAATTTGTTGACAATAAGACAATGAATGCATATTAAAACAGTCAAATGTTATTGCGTTTAAAATGCATTAGTTTCATTTGTGTTACAGTATTTTAGGCCAAAAACGAACATTATAATTATTTATTTAACAAGCAGCAAAATAAGTTGTTTCTAGTTCAAGTCCATTTCAAATTAACTTCAAATTGATTCCTCATTAAAAACCTCTCGTAGCTCTACCTAATGTGTGTTTAAAAAACAGGAACTGTTTGACTAAAGTGTCATTGGTATCAATTCAGTAAACTGTACAGTTGTTTGGCTGTATATCGCTTTATTTTTGCCTTGCAAGAACCAGATTTACTCTTTGGGAGGATTGGGAAGGTATAATTGGATTTAGGGAGCTGAGATCAAGTGTGATTAATAAAAATACAGGAGCAACTTTCTCCAGGGGCTCTGCAAGCTGGCAGGACCGCTGCGGAAACATAACCGGCCAGGACCTCAGCATCACTTAGCCTGGGCTAATTGCTTTTGCACCATTAAAGACAGGTCAGCAAGAGCTTCTGGGAATTGCAGTTTTCTGGCTCGTGTCCAGTCTTGTGTTGGATAGGGAACCGGGTTTATTGGTCACAGAGACATAAGGAGCATTTGTCAGTGTTGCTGAGCCAGATGAATGGGGTTGCTCGGAAAACCACAAAAAGTTAAGATTGCGTTCAGGTTGGCAACTAATTAACCTTCAGTCGACTGCAGAGGAGAGGGTGAACGTAAGGTTGGAAAGAGTAGGATTTTAGGGCATTTGGACCTGAAATAGTCACAACATCTGGACCTGTTTTATTCAAGCCACAGAAAATAGAGATGTCTGGGTAAAGAGCTCAACCGTGGCCTCAGGCAGCTAATACACACAGATTATAGCATTAGTTAAGACTGGTTACATCTGTATTTAGGTTATAGGCCTAGTTGCACACATAAACAAATATTAATTTATATATCACTGTAGTTTTATGTATCACTGAAAATTATATTTGATATTGTTTTAAACGCATCGATTTATCAACATAAAATGTGTTATTGTGTTATGAATTCTTCATGATTTAGAGACTTCTAAATGTACCATATTTTAGAGAATGTCTTGGATATTGAATTAAGTATAGTACATTGTTACTGTAACTGTGTATTCATAACAAAACTTAGATCAGATTCATTAGTGCATTCGATCCACTCTTCGCAAATGTAAGTTTTAATGTTGCATTTAGTTTGTTGATGTAATATTACATTTATGTTACAGATATCAACTAATCCATTCATTTATTATTAAAGGGGTCATGAACTGCATTTTTATATTGTTTTATAATGTTTCCTGAGGTACGCTTATGAGGTAGAGGTAGAGCACTTATAATGTTAGTATGATTTTTACATCAAAAATTGTCATAATTTAGTTATAAAAGGCCATTTTCTATCCAGATTTTAGCCCTCTGATTTGAACGCTCTGTTTAAAGGGGCGTGTCTGCTGTGAGACTTCAGTGTAAACGCCCACTGCTATGATTGGTTGACATCTCTGCATTTGAAATAAGTTTTACATGTGGAACTCTTGAAAACTTTTACAAAATTTTTACTATTACAGCTTGTGGAGATGAACTAATCATGAAAAGTGTTGATTTTAGCATTATATTTAGATCTACTCCCATCGCATGAAAGGTTGCAGTGATGAGCATTGAGCAGATGAAAGACATGAATACAGTGATCTCGTCATTGCAACTCAATTTCTGCACACTCACACATGCTTTTATCATAACTAACAGTGCGAACACAATGAAAATAAGAGATCCATTGTGCAGTTTAGACAGCGTTGTTGATTATAACGGGAGTTTTGGCATGAGCCGAGAACTGATAAAGTGATAAACTCATGCTGTGTGATTGATAGCTCCAGCGATTATAAAGGGAGCGTTCTTTAACCGCTTTCTGTATATAATTTAATCACAATTTAAATAACAGATTATTTTCATCCTACTAAGAGAAACAATGTGAAGTTGACTATCATTTAGTCAATTGCTTGATTTACCGACGCATTGATTTAAACGATTTTGAGGCAAAGATCAACTGACTGTACGTGAATCAATACATATCAAAATCACTGATCACAGATTAGGCATTAGAATTAACGCGGTTGCTTACATGTTGTGGCATTACTGTCGGGTCCATATCTTACAGTAAAAGTCTGTTTGCAAAGCCTGCGCCGAAATTGCGACTGATTTACCAAAGAATCCAAAGTGAAATGTACCAAATACAAATAAATAATGCTCAACTGAGACATTCACATAGTTGAAAATAAATAAGCACTTTCCTAGCATTGGGATCCTTTGGAAGGTAATGTTGTTTTTATTCCAGTAAGCCTGTATTGCTCTTCTCCTCGTCATCTCACTAACACGCCAGTGTGCGGGGCCTAAGATGTGATGATATAGATGTAGGCGTTGATCTTGTTCTTCTTCTTCTTCTTCTTCTTCTTTCGTCACACTGTTACATCATAATGTGACAAAATCCGAAATGAGTAGTCTTCGGAGCTTGGTTTCAATAAAAGCTGTTTTTAGACTAACAAGGAAGTTTTAAGTTCTGAAACTGGATTTTATAGTACAATAACCTGTCAAAAGACCAAGGAAATTTTGATTCCTCAATTCATGACCCTTTTAACTTACATTTGCAAAAATTTAAAAATGCACAGATGAATTTGAACTACTGTTACATACATAGGATCCTCCCAAAAAAACCTTCTCTTAACTAATATTTTTGTCAGTAAATATGAGATTCTTGACGTATCAAATCCAATTTGCGTTCTACTTTTTTATTCTGTTAAATGTGCTGTAAATGGACTTTCATGTTGATTTCATTCATTCAAGCCATTTTAATAACCAGTTTTGATCTTTTTAACTATTTTTATAGTTTATATACATAAATCATTTATGTAGTGTTTTTACATGCATTAGACAACATTTGCAGGTCTGAGATGGCTTTTTATCTGTGTTATTTTGTAGATACGCCAGTTGACCTTCGGTTTAACACAAATTTACTCCGAAACGCTCGGGTCCCAATTTGACACGGACCGCTTTTCCCGTTTCCCTTTTCCACTCTGCTCCGTATTAGAGGGAAATTGTGTTAATTTCCACTCGAGAGAGAAAAGGTTACGATTCGCAGTGGGCCTCCGCCGAGTGGAGGACGTACACTTGATTATGCAATCTGATTTTGATTTCATTAGGCATGCAATTGATGCGAGGGAACAAAGGGGTAATTTTTCATTCATGGCGGTCTAGCTGAGCCCTGTCTTTTTCTGTAGTCTGTAATTCATACACTTCCCCCTGATCTAAAGACCATTAGGAACTCTGGGGGGTGTGTGGGATTGGGGAGATGAGGGGGGTGAGGATGAGAAAAAGAAAGAGAGTGAGGGAGTGAAGGAGCGCAAATGAATGAACGCATGTGTCCGCAAGTAAAAGAGTCTGTCTCGATGAGGCCCGGTCTAATCTTTCTGCTAAGTATTCACCGGAACCGTTTTAAATATGATCATTCTGCAAGCGTGCGTTCAGTTGTGTCACCGCTGACAGATATATAATATCAAAGCGCTAATGGGCCTGCCCATCAGCTTTAATCAATGACATCTGCTCTAGAGGTGTGTTTATACGAGTGTGAGACAGAGAGATTCACGCCGAGCTGCTTGTGTTCATTTACATGTGGTACACAGGATGCAGATGCGTTTTCTTTTATGAATAGCTTCTCAGAGGTGTGTCCTTGTGAACCAAGACGTAACTTGTGCGGTGATTTTGTCATTTTGAGATGATTGCATTGGCCGATAACTGCATTTGGTGTTTTTCACCATGTGTCAGTTATTAAATATACCAACTGCTTTGCCAATGGATAGTGCATGTTTGATTTTTGAATTTTAGATTTAAAAAAAAAATTGTTGTGATAAACCAGTGAATCAATTGGTTATTTTAGAGATGATCACATTGGCCGATAGCTCTGCAGTTGGTTGAACAGAAGCATTTTTTCCCCGCCATATGCCAGTTTTTAAATCCACCAGCAGTTTTGTTAATATATAATGCATGCATTGTTTTCAAGTAAAAAATGGTTGTGATAAACCAATTAAACCAGCAGAGGATTGGTTATTTTAGAGATGAGCGTTTTTTTCCCGCCATATGTCAGTTTTTAAATATACCGGCAGTTTTGTCAATGGATAGTTTTCTGTTTTAAAATATTATTTAGAATTTTTTTATTATTATTATGGATTTGGATGATTTTGGTCCAATAGCCAATTTAAAGAGAAGTGTTCATTCTACCATGCATCATTTCTAAAATTTGCCACCAAACTTTTCAATGGCAACATTTTTTTTAGCAATGGATAATATTAAAAAAAAATTACATTTCAGAAATTTTACTGCAATTTTTGATGTGCAGTTGGTTAAGGTAAACAATGAGAATGCAAATGGCACTCTTATCTAACAGATCACTAATTTAATTGACCTTTTTGTCAACATACAACTGTTGCTATAATAACCTCCTTGACTTATCTAGTGCACTCACTAACTTATCTTACTTTTGCAGTTACATTGTAGTACATTGTAAAAATGTACTTGTATGCAAAAATAACTAGATTTTAATTGCTTTGGCCATTTGTATAACTATATATATATATATATATATATATATATATACACACACACACAGTACTGGTCAAAAGTTTGGAAGCATTACTATTTTTAATGTTTTTGAAAGAAGTCTCTTATGCTCATCAAGCCTGCATTTATTTGATCAAAAATACAGAAAAAAACTGTAATATTGTGAAATATTATTACAACTTAAAACAATGGTTTTCTATTTTAATATACTTTAAAATATAATTTATTTCTGTGATGCGAAGCTGGATTTTCATCAGCCATTACTCCAATCTTCAGTGTCACATGATCCTGTTTTTACTGTATTTTTGATCAAATAAATGCAGGCTTGATAAGCATAAGAGACTTCTTTCAAAAACATTAAAAGTAGTAATGTTTCCAAACTTTTGACCGGTACTGTGTATATATATTGGTATTGTAATGACCACCCTCCTTATCTGGCTCTCTACAGTAAATCAGCATCAACCAAATTTGTCGACCACTAACCTTTAGTGAATCCTAAATGAGCACTGTTGATGTGTTTGTGTGTAAATGTCCTCATCCAGCACTTTTATGATTGAGTCTCCTTTAATGACACTTTACCACATACGTTAGTCTCATGACAGCCTCTTTCAATAATGGCACAATCATTTCGGATGCTCTTTTATATGTGAGAAGGAAATAAGATGTTTTGTATCACGTCGGAAGTCTTTCGAAAACACTTTCAGATGCTTATTATCCAATACACCGCTTGAAATCGTATGGACGCCGCTTCTGCTTACGATGAGCTTGAGTCATATGCTCTAGAATCGAAAAGTTGTGGCTGAAAATATCGGTTTATTGGTTGTCACAACATTTCCGTCGGACCTGCCACGTTTCAAATGTCGAGATCATTGCAGTTTACGCAAACAAACACAATGTAATTTGTATGTCTTTCCAAGTCGCAGAAATCCATTGCGAGGTGGTTCATCCAGAAGGCTGTCAGTTTGTAAGGGCGTCGCGGTGCCGTTTCACTTTGACCTGAACAGCAGATGATCTAACAAACCCCCCTCCACCCTGACCCCTCCCCCGCCCTCCCTTCGACATTAGCATGGATGCTTCATTATCTCTGCACTTGTATATAATGGCAGCGGCAGCTCATAGGGTCAGGGCTCGCTCCACGGCTCATCAGCCATCTGACAGCGCTCGGCGAGAGAAACGAGGAGAGATGAGGAGAAATCATCACCACCCCCTGCTAATCCATCGCCTCTACTTAACACCACAACCTCAGGCCTCCCTTCACTAGGACCCTAATACTTAGCCTAATAGCGTGTACGGATGGCAAGAAAAGTGCAAAGGACATTTAGATGTTTTTTCTAGGCGTGATCCAATAATGATTTGACCATTTGTACACACTTGCTCAAAAGAACAATCAAAGCACATAATCATCAAGATTCTTGACTGTGAAACGTTTGTTTTTAGAGGTGCAGAGTGCTGTTTTTGTGATTCTAGTGGCACTAAACAGAACTGCAAAAATAACTAGATAAACGTACGGATGGTTAGATGGACAGACAGGTATATATGTGTGTATGTGTGTGTATATATATATATATATGTATGTATATGTATGTGTGTGTGTATATGTGTATATGTGTATGTATGTATATGTGTGTGTGTATATATATATGTGTGTGTGTGTGTGTAATATGGTTGGTTGGATGGATGGATGGATGGATGGATAGATTTATATTCTTT
>CM077189.1:29884265-29891765 GCA_039654105.1 Coreius guichenoti | reverse complement strand
CTAGTCAGGGGCAATATTATGACAGAATTAATAAAATCTTCTTTTCAACAATACTGTGGTGATTACATGTCTCCGAACAGACAAATATAAGAATAACCCTCTATTCTTTCAATTACTCACGAATTACTACTGATTGTGTCAAGGCGTTTTTTTCAGGCGCTAAAGTAAACTGCGAAGAACAGACTCTTGTTAGCCTAATGCGTCCTAACCATTAGCGAGAGTAATAAGTGTATCAAATTCACATAATCATGTCTAATTAGTATCAGTAATTATCTTGTTGGGTGCGAGAATATTAATCTTGCGGTCCCCATAGGGGAAGGGCGTCTCTTGCAGGGAGAGAGCGATAGAGCTTCAACCTCACGCTGTGGAGTACTTGCTAAATTAGCATGCTTCAAATCAGCGCTGAGGAGGGAGGGGAGCGAAGGAAACGTGTAGAAGAAAAAGGCAAAATTGCATAAAGCGAAAAACAACAGAGAAAAGTTTAGTCCCACTGTGAAATGCATTAGAGCCTAGTAAATAAAATATCATTGTTTTCCGGGTGCTTTTTAAGTTTTTGCTAGAGTTAATAGTGCACTGGGTTTGTGCTAAACAGTTAACGGGTGCTTTGCTGACATGCATGTGGGTAAAACTTTTAAATTCATTTCCATTTTTGTAAAACAGTTTACATTTAACAATTAAGAAATCATTCCTATGTGTTTTGATGCAACATTTAAGTTAGCAGATTTTTTTTCTGATCTGCTGTTGCATAGCATACATTATATCTACAGATTGATGTTTCTTTAAAGCCTCAGGAACAACTGAAGCGGGGGGGTGGGGGGATGTGGGGATGTGGGGAATCGTAAAACAGCACATTACAAAATGTAATTGTTTTATAAACATTTTAGGAAGACTAGGCTAAAGGCAATATAAAACCAATTTGAAAATGAACTAGCACTGAAGGAAGTGCAAACAATGTTGGATCTTAAAAATCATTACGTACTGTAGGTATCCATCTAAGCCTGACCTTGAGCCTCAAATGCAGATAATTAAATACTAGCCTTCATCTCTATCAAGCAGGGAGCCTGTATTTCAAGAACAGGGGGAGAGGACCCCATGCGACCCGGCCAGGCCGGTGAATTGGCGCCCAACGCGGGGCATCCGCTGATTGAAGCCAGGGAGGGCCGTCAGCACCGCCGCGAGAGATGGATGTGTCAGGCGGAGAGTGGGGGAGAGCTAATTACCGTTCCGAGTGTATCTTGTTAATTAAGGGCTAATTAGTGGCAGAAACGAAGAGGGAGCAGGGTAGGGAGACGGGGTGAGGTGCCGACTGCTCATGTATTACGACGAGACGAATGCGGTGACGAGATAGGAAATGTATACGCAAAATCTTTACCGCAACTTCTTTAGTCCCGAGGTTGATACTGTGTGGTTCTCATCTGTTTTGGATTTGTTTGTTGATTGGCTTCAGGTTTTATAAATTAGAAGTACCACGGTTTTACTATAGTAATGTTAATTTTTGCTATTTTTTTATGTGTACTCTGGTAATATTGATTTATGATATCAAATCTGATTTACATTAAAGGTAACTGTTGTATTTTTGGCAGAAACTGTCTTTGCCATGGTGAATTTATGTTAAGTACATTAGCTAATCATGAACTAGGATAATTCCTTTGCAAGTCATGCAAATACCATAGTAATTGAATATGATTGTCATTTAGTTCTACAGTATACAGTTACATTTAAACATTTCTCTTAAAGGGACTTACATTGCATTCAGGGTACACATTTTATCAGTTATGAGATATGATATATGATATGATATATGATATGATTTGATATTATTTGATATAACTTTATTGTCAGACATTTGTCTTGTGTTACAGTAAGTTCATTCACAAATACAAAACCATACTACATAAACTAAACCTTTACAGTCACATACACACAAAAAAAACGGTATAGATTACATTTTTTATGTGACTTATTCAATTCTAATACAGCTTGATGCATGAAGGAATGCTTTAATCTAGTTGATGCCAATGAGATGGTAAAAGTACAAATTCATTATCATGCATTGCCTTGGAATCAAACCTATAACCTTGATGTTGCTAGTGACATTATCTGTTTTTTGAGCTACAGGAATACTTGTATACATTGGAAAACCATAGTACAGGATTGTTCTTTTTAACCACTTAATTGATAGGGATATTAGCGAGAAAACCAAAAATGATGCAGAGAAGAGATGGGATGGATCTTGTGTCGCCTGCATGAGCACATGTACAGTAGTAATCACTAGGCCACGCTCCATCATGCTGTAGAATTTCACCTGTGTGTTAAGTGACTTCTCAGCACTATGAAATGTGATTTGAATGTCTCTGTAACCGAATCTCTCTCTCTCTCTCTTCTCTCATTTGTCAGGCACTCCTCACTCTAACAGCAGCAGTTCCCTTCAGTCTGGAGGCTCTGCGGCCGGCGTGGCTTTGGGGACTAGTAAAGAGGGGATGCACCAGCGCTCGTTCTCCGTGTCCAGTGCAGAACAGTGGAGTGAGGCGGTTATCAGCACCACAGCAGGTCAGAGGAGCAGCTCAGAAACTCCACACTATAGACACTTCCATTGCTCTGATATTTACAGCAGATTATAGATCGTACTTCAAACTCAGGGCCAGTGTTTGTGGGATTGTGCTGCAGTTGTATCAAATAAGTGCAAAAACATGCAGTGAATGCATTAATCTCTACTGCTTGCATCTCTGCGTTTTATTAATGTCTTTTTAGTATGCCTAACATATTATACCATGGTAATCAGCCTAATACTTTAGTATTTAGGCTGTTTAATCGACTTGGTATCAGCTGCCACTATCGTCACAAAAGTGTTCAAAAAGGTTCTGAAAACCTACACTTTTTGAAGACGATCCTGTATTTATCATGACTTTACAGCATTAGCAAAAGTAATTGTTTAAAAATTATGGAATTCTTCCTAAATCTATGGAATGATCATGTGGTGATTTCGTTTGGTTATGCTATTAAAGTTGGCATGAAATTAAAATTCTCTCCTAGACAAACAGGAAGGTTTGTAAGAAGTGGGGGCTCGTCCGGGATCAGTTTTCTAAATGCACGTTATAGATCTTTTCGTGGATGATTTATTCATGCATATTTCATTTTTAACATTTTTTTGACCTCGTAATTTTTAATCAAAAAGTCATAACTGGGCCTTCAAGTGAAAATGACAGACTTCTCTTGTGATGTATG
This sequence comes from Coreius guichenoti, assembly GCA_039654105.1. Classification (NCBI taxonomy): domain Eukaryota; kingdom Metazoa; phylum Chordata; class Actinopteri; order Cypriniformes; family Gobionidae; genus Coreius; species Coreius guichenoti. The sequence continues at coordinate 29,888,540 of CM077189.1, read as the reverse complement.
CCGGATTTCCCCAATTTCATTTAGTCCGCTTAAACCCCGTCCCTGCAAGCTCGCATTCATCTGCCTCAACTTTTAAATGCAACGCTCACTTCTCAAAATCCCATCAACAACCTGTAGTCCTTTACGTCATAAAACGGTAGAAAAGATCTACTTCCGTTTAATCGGGGAAATACTCTTTGATTGAGACAGAAGATCAAAAGGTTTCTAATCTGTTAAAGTTATTAGTCCATTACGATTTTACCATAGCACTAACAGTAACTATAGAAACTGTGGCACTTTTGTTTATCGCGTGTATCAGTGGTTGTGCTGTTAACAAGCCAATCGCTAATCAGGATAATTCGGTAATTGCGGCTTTGAACGTAACTCTGGTCCCGCCACCCGCTGCAGCTGTGCCCCCCAAATAGTCTCTCTCTCTCTCTCTCTCTCTCTCTCTCTCTCTCTCTCTCTCTCTCTCTCTCCTCATCCTGTCAGTGCACTTGAGTGAAGTCAAATAATATATTTGCCGGGCGTAACAACGCTGCACATTTCCCCCCCCCCTTCTTCACTACTTCTTTTTTTCCCCTCCCGCGTTGGAAAATGAATGCTTTACGGGGACAACATTCATCACTGGTTATTTCCCTCTCTTTGTCGGCTGGCAGTAAAAAAGCACTTAAATGCACATCAACAGAATAACAGTCATTTCCATGCATGTTTGCGCACTCGTCGTTCTCATTAGCGGCTGCTCTGTTTCTCCCCCCCGCCCTCGCTCTCTCGCCCTCTCCGTTTTTGTCTCTCGCCCTCTCTCTCTCTTTCTCTCCTCCCCCCCTCCTTCTGTTAGGGTCCCAGGGGCCCCGCTAGTTTAAAGAGCGCTCTTTACGAGCAAAATGGAGGCCCCGCCGTGTGGCCCCGTGGTGTCGCAGACAGAACACGACGCCGCGCGACACTCGCCCTTCTCTGCTCGTCTCCGCTTGTCGAACAATCAATTTCAGCCCCGCTCCGCCATCGGCCCCCCGTCTACACCCATCAGCTCCACATCCTAAAGCAGAATTACTCAAAGCGGCCGTAGCCACGGAATGAGCTGCATATGCGTGTGTGTTTGTGTGTGTGTGTGTGTGTGTGTGTGTGTGTGTGTGTGTGTGAGGCAAAGCACTTCATTAGGCCCTGGTGTAAAATAGTTATTGTCACACACAAGCACACATACTCAGACATTTAGCTGTATCAGGATTTGGTGGATGCATTTTCTCTATGACCTGTTACCCATCAGCCTCTCGGTTTCTGCGTTTACTGAGAGCATTATAGCTTTACAGGTCATAATAGAGATAATAGAGTTTTATATCAAAGATCTCCGGAAAGTGCACACCTAGAGCAAACCACATTTATTGTGCCTAAGATTTTCTTTAGCAGGTTTTCTTTGCTGTTTTGTCGTCGTTCTATAGTATGCTTAAGCCGATGTGAAGTAGGGATGGGTGTGCATGCTGAACTAGTTGTCCAATAGCTGACTAGTCCACTAGTGAGTAGGCATGCACCAGTATTTAAACTACTGATTTTAATATAAAAGAAAACATGATAATTAATTTCATGTTATGGCTAATTCTATGCTATTTTGTTGAAATAAATTAATAAAACACTAAAAAATCAGTTTAAATGCTTTAAGTGAATTTAGGCATCACAATATTAACATTTTCAGTATGAAAAATTTAATTTAATTATGATAAATTACATTTAACTAAATGAAATATAAATCAAATGTAAAGATGGGGAAAATGCACAATTAAATTTCAAGTATGACCAATGTATATTATCAACACATGTTGCTATTATTTTTTATTATTGCAAAACAATTTTTTTTTGCACTCGTGCTTTATAAGGGATTCATTTATAGACATACACTACCTTTCAAAAGTTTAGGGTCATTTTTGAAAGAAGTCTCTTCTGCTCACCAAGGCTGCATTTATTTGATCAGAAATACAGTAAAAACAGTAATATTGTGAAATAATATTACAATTTAAAATAGCTGTTTTCTATTCTAATATATGTTAAAATGTAATTTATTCCTGTGATGCAAAGCTGAATTTTCAGCATCATTACTCCAGTCTTCAGTGTCACATGATCCTTCAGAAATCATTCTAATATGCTGATTTGCTGCTCAAGAAACATTTCTTATTATTACCAATGTTGAAATAAATAAATAAATATATATATATATATATATGTGTGTATATATATATATATGTGTGTGTGTGTGTGTATATATATGTGTATATATGTGTGTGTATATGTGTATGTATATATATATATATGTATATATATATATATATATATATATATATATATATATATATATATATATATATATATATATGTATGTGTGTGTGTGTATATGTATGTGTATATATATATATATATATATATATATGTATATATATATGTATATGTATATGTATATGTAAAACTGCATTTATATAGTTTGTAACATTTGTAAATGTCTTTACTGTCACTTTTGATCAATTTACTCCATCCTTACTCCTTACATTATTGGACCTCACTGACTTTGATTGTATGGAAGAAAAAAACAGAGAAAAAAAAATAAAAGTATACAGGTTTGGAACGACATGTATTCTTGTATCATCAGGAATGTTTTGCATAAATTCATCTTTGATGCCTGTTTAGGTGGTAAATAGATCTTAACCAAGCCCTAATCATGCCATTATCCTTGTCAAGGGTTGGAGGTCAACCAACAGATCAAGGCTGTAAAGATGAGCATCGGTAGATTGATATTATCCTCAAACAATCACATGAATATCAACCCAGTAACTATTTCCATATGATGTAAGTGTTGTTCTCATTTATAAGGCTGCGCTGGATAAGGAGAGCTTCACATCGAACAGCCTCTGAATACTGATTCTTTTGATTAAATCTCCACTCTTCTCTTAGTTATATTTGTGCTGTACGTGCTGGATATCACTCATAAGATAAGAGTGTGTGTTATGGAATTGTATTCTCACCATGCATCTCAATCATGTCTTAGTTATCTAGTGTACTTAGCTAGTGTTTTGTTTTGTACAGTTTTATAAAGGAGCTAGATTTTTACATTTTCAGAAAATGTAGTAGCTAGTGTGTTCCAGGCAGTTGCCAGGGCGTTGCTATGGTGTTTTTGGTGGTTGCTTTCTTACTCTGTTGATCATTGTGTGCATAGAATCGTCATTTCCACAATGGTTCTGATTGGTTGTTAGCATGCTGCTATGCAGTTGTTAGGGTTTTCTGGGTGGTTGCTAGGGTGTTCTGGGTGGTTGCCAGGGTGTTCTGGGTGGTTGCTTTCTTACTCTGTTGATCATTGTATGCATAGAATCTTCATCTCCACAATTGTTCTGATTGGTTGTTAGCATGTTGTTATGCAGTTGCTAGAGTTTTCTAGGTGGTTGCTTGGGCATTGCTAGGGTGTTCTGGGGGGTTGCTAGGACGTTGCTAGGGTGTTCTGGGTGGTTGCTGGTTGGTTTTCTTATTCAGTTGATATTCTCATTTCCACATTTGTTCTGATTGCTTGTTAGCATGTTGCTATGCAGTTGCTAGACTGTTGCTAAATAGAGTGTTCTAAGTGGTTGCTAGGGTATGATGAGTAATTTCTTACTCTGTTGATCATTTTATGGATAGAATCCTCATTTCCACATTTGTTCTGATTGGTTGCTAGCATGTTGCTGTATTGTTGCTAGGGCATTGCTAGGGTGTTCAGGCTGGTTGTTAGGTAGTCATCTTACTCCGTTGATCATTGTACAGTATGCATAGAATCCTAATTTCCACATTTGTTCTGATGTGGTTGTTAGCATGTTGCTTTGTAAGTTGCTAGGGTGTTCTGGATGGTTGCTAGGGCATTGCTAGGGTGTTCTGGGTGGTTGTTAGGTAGTTGTCTTACTTCGTTGACCATTGAATGCACAGAATCCTTATTTCTGCATTTGTTCTGGTTGTTAGCATGTTGCTATGCAGTTGCTAGAGTGTTCTGGTTGGTTGGTTGGTTGCAAGGACATTGTTTTACTCAGTTGCTTGGGTGTCCTAATCAATTGCTAGGGTGCTCTGGGTGTTTGCTAGGTGATTTTCTTAATCCTCTGATCATATTATTGATATAATCCTTATTTCCACTTTTTTCTGATTGATGGCTAGCAAGTTGCTATGCATTTTCTTGGGTTTTCTTACTCCGTTAGATCATTTCATGCATAGAATCCTCATATTAATAGAATTATCTAAAAGTGTAAAGTGTGATGATCTGCACTTAGGCTATGTTCAGTTAGTCTGTAGATTAGT